>CM049375.1:17984610-18274381 GCA_026937815.1 Etheostoma perlongum | reverse complement strand
AACCCCACCAACCACAAGCATGCACTCCCTCATTCCCCGAAGCGTAAAGTAAGACTATTAATCCAGACACACTGAGATCCAGCTTCTCCCCAGGTTGATCAGCGTCCGTGGAGGAAGACGAACATTCTGACATATTTGTTTTTATTTTATTCCCTGAGAAAAAGGCCCGCCATATGGCAGAGCCCAGGAACAGATGGCGATTGCCCACTTCCTGAAAGCACAAGCGTCTATCGCTGCAATTTAAGGAGCCGCTCAAGCAAGAGAATGCCACAGACTGGCATTTTTCCACAAACTGCTATTGTTATGGACCTGAGGGGTAACAGCAACAATGTAGAGGAAATGCTTTAGTGTTCAGTATTTACAGTGTAGCTTAAGCTACCAAATCTAGGGGTCAATGCTGCTAGTACTCTCTTACTGTCAATGTATGAAATAAAATTGTGAGAACAAGTGCTTACTCTGAGCATTAGCTGTAAAAAAAAAAAATAGCACAAGCCACAGCATATCTAACTTTAATTTATCTGCTTAACATTCACTGTTTACTGGCCAATGTATGAAGTCTGTTGTCCCATGATTTTAGGAAACGGTACCTGGAGCAATGGACCAGCGTTGTAGCTGTAAGCATGAATGTCCTTGGGTGATATTAGGTCCTTATGATGGAGTGGAGGAGCCGCCCTGTGACACATCAAGCTTCATCTCTCATTCTCGGCTACCCCTTATCAACCAGGTCAGAGGACCTTTTCTGACATACAGAAACAAGGAAGGTGTCTCAAAGAGTCACCTTGGCAGATGACAGTTAAAATGTGACTTTCTATCTATGGCAATGCTACATACTTTTCTCAGAGATTTGCTTCATTTTCCTTGGATTGGAAAAGATAAATGACAGAAAAGACTACGGTTTATGAAGTCCTTGTAGCACAATGAGAGTTAAAATAAGAATAGAGGATTTAAAATGGTAAGCCAGAACAGATGAGTTATCCATTGATCACTAGTTGAAGAGAAACTATTCTGTATCAGTTGAATCACTTGACACTTTGACTCCATGCTTTACAACAAATGACAGCTTATATTTTGAAGTCAAAGAGTGAGGCAATGTGGACACTATTCAATCTGTAGTTCATGTCAATTAACACAAAACCCTTGGTGTCCAATTTGTTCAAGGTGAAACATCAAGCACATATTTAACCTGAGTAAGTAATGTAATTGACTTTGGCATTTCATAAAAGAACCTTGCTGCTAATACCAATAAGGAACTGAGTGAATACGCATCAGGATGGTTAATAGAAATCTGTCCTGTAGTGCTATTGAGGTCTGCCCATGGATTTTGATTACTGAATACTGTATGAGGTGGTATTTCTGCAGGATGCCTCTTTCATAAGTCAACTGTACAAAAGTATTGATAACAGTGTATTGGCTGACATGATGTTGTGTTATAAATGATGGTGTTAAAGCAATTAAGATGTGGTTATAAATAAAGGACAACAGAAAACCCAAATCAAAAATTAAAATTAAAAGTATTTCTCTATGGGTCATGACTGAAAGAACGAGATCCAGGGTACAAGCGACCAAAATGGGTTTCCTCAGGAGGGGGGCTGGTGTATCCCATAGAGATAGGGTGAGAAGCTTAGTCATCCGAGAGGAGCTCGGAGTAGAGCCGCTGCTCCTTCGCGTCGAAAGGAGCCAGTTGAGGTGGTTCAGGCATCTGATAAGGATGCTTCCTGGGTGCCTCCCTATGGAGGTTTTCCAGGCACGTCCAGCTGGGAGGAGGCCTCGGGGAAGACCCAGGACTAGGTGGAGGGATTATATCTCCAACCTGGCCTGGGAACACCTCGGGATCCCCCAGTCGAAGTTGGTTAATGTGGGTCGGGAATGGGAAGTTTGTGTCCCCTGCTTGAGCTGCTGCCCCTGCGACTCAATACCCGATACCGGATAAGCGGACGAAGATGGATGGATGGATGGAGTATTTCTATGGAAATGTGTAAGGAATAAAATATTACAATTACCAATGCTAGGAGAGCCTGAGTCTGGCTTTCAGTCAACCAGCTATCCTTTCAGTCAGTCAGTAAGTCAGTCCATAATTTATCCATGGATGAACTTTTGAAAACTGCCATTTATCAAAAAAGGCCAAGATTGAGTCAAACTCCTAGCCATTCAGTTAAAATACCTTGCAGTTCGTCATTAATCCACCTAAACATCCTTTTTACATCCATTGAACCAACCAGTCAGTAACCAAAGCAGTCCACCAGTTAGTCAGCCAATTAGCCAGCAAATAAGACAGTTAAAAAGTTAGCCCACCCACAAGTCATCCATCTTTCCATTCAAACTTCCAGCCTGCCAGGAAGCCAGGTCAGCCAGTCAACCCTGGGGGTCTTGGGGTAGTATTAATCAGTCTGGTTTCTGCTGAAAAGCTCAATCTGCAGATGATGGATGAGCCATCGTGCTGAGGGAGCTAAAGTGACAGGTGACAAAGAAGGACACACACTCTTGTATAAATCCTTCCTGTCTGGCTACACCATCAAGGTAGCAGGGTGAAAGTGTGTGTGTGTGTGTGTGTGTGTGTGTGTGTGTGTGTGTGTGTGTGTGTGTGTGTGTGTGTGTGTACACAGGCAAGTGTCTCAGCATGTGTCCTGCTCTGCTAATGAAGTCATCTGAACAGTGATTTAACAGCCCTGGTGTAAAAGCCTACCGCCCTTAACTCACAGCCTTGCTCCATTAGAATGTGATATAAACCCTGGGCACAATAACTGTCCTGCCACTGTAACAATATATAGGAGGCCAATGGGCCACACTGCTAACTTACACAGTCAAGGGAGTGAAAAAATAAATTGGCTGTGTACAGAAAAAGGGAAGTCATTCAAGGAGACTAAAACTCACAAGACAAAAAATACAGAACATCACAAGGTTACAGTGATAGGTGTTTCCATACACTATGAGACCGTGTTATTACTATTTACATTGTCAAGTGTGTAAGATCGTATCCTCTGGTGTATCCAACAACTGGAGGGAGTAAAAGAGTAATTGTTGCAAAGCCGCTGTGAAAACAGCCGAGGGCACTTCGGTCTGCAGTTATGCAGAAAGCATTATCCTTATCTGCACTAACAAATGGATCAGTGGATCCGACATCAGTGCGCTTATCCTGTGAATGGTCTTCTACAGCTTGAGAGATATTTTTGAGTCCAAGATGGATCTGAGGAAAACTTTGACAGCTTACATGTCGCCAGCCGTGAAACTAACTTCCAGCTATGTGCGAGTGTCTCAGGCAGAACCAAAGCCATTCTCCAAATCCTCCATGAAATCTGCTCTTCTTGCCCAACAAAGAGAGGCTAATGAGGCAAATGGCAGAATCTCAAACACTTTGATACTGTGAGATTAGGGTGAATTATATAACCTTTACCCCCTCCCACTCCATCCATCCTCATAGTTTTTGGTGCCTTGTCAGTGTTGACAGCTCTCTCTCTCTCTCTCTCTCTTTGTCACTCACAATTTCAAATTGCGTTCAATCTCCTCTTTTTCCTCTCTTTCTTCCTATCTGACTTCATATCAACTTCATTCAGTTTCTATTCATGTATGTCCCAACACTAATTTGGCTCAGTCAAGCAATGACAGTATCTGTTTTAACATGCAACAAAGCAGCATATAAGAGGAGGAATAATGGAGTGTGTATGTGTTTGTGTGTGTGTGTGTGTGTGGGAAGAGGGGGTAGAAGCATGAAGGCGACAAAGCTCGTCACAGCACAGAGCTGCGTACTTCACCCTTATTAGACCTGTGTCCTTGGCAGATGTAGAGCTTGCCCTTTGTTAGAAAGGGTGTGTGTGTGTTACAATGGCGGTGATTTAGAATGGATTGGGCGTAGGCGTGAAGACAAGGTGCGGTAGCCCCATGGCTCCCTGATAGCTGGCAGCGTGACAGCTGCGAATGGAGAACAGGGAACAGCCTGAAGTATTGCCATCTAATATGTGTCACATACCTGCATAAATATTTATGCCCATTGCAGAGCAGAACAGGAGAGGAGGGGGGAAGTGGAGGATGGGAGTGGTGGACTTGAGCGAAAAAACTCTTCAATTGGGTGACACTAAGATAGCTGCTCGTTTTCCCTCTCCAACAACGTTCCTGGTTATTTCAAGGCCTTAAAAGTACCCGAACAGCAGGCATACCTCAATTACCAAAATCTGCAAACATTTAGTCCATGCAGACTGCCACACTTTTCCAAACAGTTCTTCCCATAGCTCAGCCTCCATTGTGGAAGCCACAGGAGCCCTTGGCCTTTGAACAAAGCGGAAGGTCGAACCTCTGATGAAGAGCAGCTAGACTATACGATCCCAAATGACTGGAGCTTATGCCGAAAGTTAAGTCAAAAGGGAAGGGAAACTGGCCTCAAGTGTCTCAAGTGAACAGCTCATTTTGTACAGGTAAAGGCACGACTGATACAGCACAAGCCTCTGTGGAGTGGGGCTTTTATTCCATGAAAAGACTGCTCAAAAACCAAAACACCTGTGAGGATCATAATAAAACAACAGGAAAATCGTACTCACACTTGCGTTTGCATGCATGCACACACCGCTGCAAACGCAACATGTGTAACTGTAACAAGTGAAAGAAGTGTTTTACCTATTGGCCAGCAGAGTTTTGAAGGTGACCTGACTCATGCCCTGATAGGTTGGCAGCAGCCTCGGCCAGTCCCATGCCCAGTCCACCACTGCACTCTGTTGATGTATGAGGATAACGTATTGTTAGTTATTAATCAGGGTTAATACCATCAGTGCATTACTGCTCCAGCTGGGACCCACTAACAAAGGAGGAGGGGGTCCCCAGCGCAGGCTACAGACACCAGGCGATCAATCATGTCCGCACAAGAAGGTTTTTATTCCAATAAGACAGCAATTAATTTATAAATCCATTTGGGGGGATGTAGCCATCATTTATAGAAAGATAAATCAATTTTGGGAGGGAGTCGTTACTCTTGCGACTGCTCTGCTTTTTTTCTTACCATCTTCAATGGCACCCCGCCAAAGCCCCCTTTCTCTCTCCTTCTATCTCTCTCCATCACTTTCTCTTTCTATCCCTCTCTCTCTTTTTTGTAAATGTACACACACAAACACACTTGGCACTAGCACCATATTGGGAAAGCAAATAAAAATCAGATTGCTTTGATTGCCAAAATGTCACTCTTAACTCCAGGCTGAGTTTTATTGACAAAAGAAGGAGAACTCCACTTGTTCTCTCCATCCATCCATCCCCCCCCTCTGCTCCTTTCTCATAGGTGATTGATGGATGTAACCCCCCCTCCATTTTATTTGACAAACAACACAGGCACCTGAAGCGGAGAAGGCATTTTAATCATTCTCTTAATAGGGTGTTTCTATGCAAAGCTATGCAGCCTCCTGTGATAAGCCGAAAACAGGCAAAGTCTTAGGATTAAAAGTGTCTGTTCTTGAAAAAAAAAACAATAGCAGCAACACAGCTACATTGCAAGGGATGTAATGTGTGTATAAATATATCTAATCCATTTTGAAAAGTAAAAGGAAACACAAAAGTCTGTCTTGAGGAAATACTAGCTTTTGGTGATTGTTTTGTGTGATATCAGCGCTGTTTCCCTTGATAGTCGGGGAGAAATAAGGGAGGGGGAAGCTGACAACTCTCACGTTGAACTAAAACTACCTGTAGCCAACGTATCCCTTCATGTAGAAGAAAATCTAACAATTAACTGAACATCACGGTAGCACTCCTGGGGATAAGTTTGGGGCTAAAAGGGTATACGGTTCAAAGCCCCAAAGAAGTGCACTTTAAGACTGCACTCTCCTTCAACATTACACATTCTTTTATAAAAAAAAAACTTCTCTCATCTTTTCACCTTTTCAGTGTTCTTTTCTTCTTGCTTGGAAAACGCAGCAATCTATGGAGAATAGGAAAGCCGAGCCCGACAAAGACCTGACAACTTCAGAGATTGCCACAGTATCGAGTTCACTAGAGACTCAAACAGCTCCTAACCTTCAACATTAAGCTTCTGGCCTTGGGAGGAAGTTAATATGACACCGCCCTGCACATCACAAGTACACCCACACGGTACAAAGTCTAGACATGAAGAAGCTCCAATAATCACTTAATTATCAAAAATATTTCATAGAGCCAAAATAAATAGATTTGCTATCACAATAAACTGTGATGATAACACTGAAAATGCTTCTTGACAAACCTGGTCCAGCTTCTTCTTGCCAATGTGGTCAAATTGGTGGAGAGGGTTAAAACCAGCAGTGTCCGCATGACTATCAGAACCAAGGTCAAAATTCACCAATTGAGGAGGAGTATTGGGCGAGTTTGTGCTTCCACTTAGTTTGAACATCAATAGTTCCTGTATCCAAGACAGAAGGGGAAATAGAGGGTAAAAACACAAGACAGACAGTAAGCACAAAGGTTGAAAGATACAAAAATGACTGATAGAATATATTCTGTTAAGAGAAAGGCTGACAAACTAAGACCAAAGAGAGAGGCCAAAAAGGTATTTTCACAGAAAAAACTAAACTTCCTCAAACTGAAAGAGCAGCACTGCATGACATTTGGAGAAAAAAAAACTATTGTTATATTATACTGTAATATTAATTTCATTTTTCACTTGTGATAATGATAATTCATTTCTAGAAGTTTGCATTTCAATGACACCCGGTTTCCACACATCCAGACAAGAATAGTAATGGGCAGAATGATCTCCATCCACATATTTCCTAATTAATCAGCCTTACAAAAGTATAATTAATAAGAGTTGTTCAAAAACAGAGCAATGAGAACACAGAACATAAAGTGTATAGATGTGTGTAGATGTAGAGACCGAGAAGAATTTCAGGACACCAGTACACGTTCTACTTTTGTTTCTGTAACTTTTGCTGTGGTTGCTTAGTACAGATGTCTTGCAAGATCTACAATATAAAGAAATTACGTGTGTGTGTGTGCGAGCGAGCGTGTGTGTGTGTATCGTGGTGTGAATTCACTATATTCCCATCCGTCAGCTTGACATGGCCTCTGATCCACCTATCCCACCGCCTCACCGCCAGCCCAGTCTGTCCCTGACCTTGGTGTTCTCGCCTCAACCTCGGGTGCGAAGAAATTCTCTAGCTGGCGGAGGGTAAGTCAGAGCCTACTTGGGAATCCCATTCACATTCTATTAAATTGCTACGCAGAGTTATAGCTCTTCATGGATTCCATCAACAACAACATGATGTAAATGGTTCTTATGTTTGTGTTATTCCATGCTGCGTCCTAATAGAGTCTATCTAGGAGGACCATGTCCGTGAGGATCACATGAGCACCAACCAAGTGTAGCATCTAATCTATTACCACACCTATACATTTATATGTTATGCTATGGCGATCATTACTCCACTATTAGTGTCAAGCATCAAGGATTTTTCACACTGTATTATTTTTTTTCTTTTGGAATGCATTTAGTAATCCTTTAAAGATAATTCATCTGTATGCTACTTAAAGGATGTCTAGTGATAATCTATATTCTTATCAACACATTTCACCAGGAATGAAAAGGCCAAAACCAACAATGAATCCCACTAACAAGAATTATCTGCGTAGCCAAAGCCGGATATAGTTTATTCCTGTTGCATTGGGTGACATGCCCCTTTATTAAAATGAACACAGGCATTGTAGTTTATATTGTAGTTCATCCCACATTCACATCCTGCTACCATAAACACTAGCTGAAAATGGTCCATAACAAAGACATGATTGACCTGTTTAAGTAATATTTGCTGTGTCAAGATGTTTAAAAAAAGTATTCATCCTTTCCTAAAAATGTAAGTAAACATTCATCACCCTTTTCAAAACATTTATACCTCAGGAGGAACCGGACAGGGTGGGAAAGTCGGAAAGTTCTGAGAAATGGAATTATGCACTGTTGATTTCGGTCTTTAAATGGAATTTTGTTGACAGTAACAAAAATGCAGAATACTGTTAGCCTCATCCAATACTTAACAATCTTTCCCATTGAAAGTAAGAATTGTAGTAAGATAATACAGTAGTCCATATGATCATGTGACGCAATGTGCAGTGTACAGTGTAGCATATGTTGGTGCCTTTGTAATTTTCATTAGCAGGAGGGCTATTATAGGATATAAATGTAGTGTACTGTAGGTGGAGGATGTGTCAGTGGGATTTTCACTAAAGAAGACATGCAGACAGGCCTACCTGCCAAGGTGTTATGGAACCAGTCAAAACAACTTGACTTTCTGTACAACACTTTCTATGTACTTTTGACTTATTTTCCAGGAGTCACTTTAAAGCACATGTTTTTACCAACCGTGTACTTAAGGGAACAAACACTAAACTCTCTATTAACTTAGAGAACTTCTACTTTTCATTCTGTTAAACTTTCTTCTCTTAAGTGAGTTTAGCTCAAATAACTTCTACTTGAGAAAAGAAGACAAAAGGAACCACTGCTCTTTCTCACTCAGAGAGTTCTATACTGAATGTGCTAACGACATGTGGCTCCCTCTCCTCTACATGTGGTAAGCGTATAACACAGGAAATCACTGTAGGTTTGCACCCTCGAGGTCACCTGAACAACAGAAGATCAGAAAAAGCAGATTTCACACACACCCTCCGTCTCCCACTCCTGAACAGCCTGCGGCCTCAGGCCAGCAGCCACCTAATTGCTGGGGAGAGGGAGTGCTTCCCTACCTCATTGCCTTGGATGATGTGATAGATCTGCCTCAGGTAGTCACTGCCACCTGCTTTGTGGCAGACCTCCAGCAGCATCAGGCCTATTTTCTGCTCAGTCAGTTCAGCCGCAGCGACTCCGCTTTCCTTTCCTTGCTCAAATACACTGAGAGAGAAACAGAGATAGGAAAAGGAGGAGATGGAAGAGTAAAGACAGAATAACACAGAGTGGGGCAAAGAGAAAGGAGAGGAAACAGAAAGAGGAAGAGTGTCAGCTTGTATCTCTATATCACCTCCGGCTGAGAAAGTATTTTCTACTTTAGCAAAGAATTTGGGGTAAAATTTGGAATTTGCTATACACAAGACGGTTACCTGAAACAGGACAACTGAGTTTAATTATGGACTGTTTTAATTTTTAGAGAAATCATTTACTCCAGAGGGCAAAGGAACATAAAATGCAATAGTTATATCTCTTTGCTCCACTAAACTGAATACCAGTCCGGTCAAGGCTAACATGAAAAATGCAGACAAATTATTATTGAGGGTTAGATAACAAAATAATTCTCACTGTTGTCATTACCATTCATGAGATACATAGGGGAATTTTGACCGAAGGATGCCGGTGCACTAAAAGTGATTGGTGTGTGTGTTCCTAGGCATGTATGTGTGTGTGTGTAATTGTGTGTCAAGGTCCTCATGCATGTACAGTCCCCAGCACCTGGCAGACGCCTGCATCATTTTCCTGCCCTTCCTGTATGGATGGATATCACACTACCGTCCATCAAACCTTATCCTTCACATACACTTCCTGTCATTGTTCTCTCTCTCTCTCACTCTCCCTCTCTCTTTTCCCCTTTGTAATTATAAGGTAGCAGAAACGGTGTCGCCTGTCAGCCAGCCATTGGCTGCTTGACATTGAGAGTGGCAAAGGAAGAGGAGTCCCCTCTCGTCCATGTACATCCCTTCATTCTTTTGCCTGGCGGCCCGGCGATGGTGTTGTCGGCGATGGTGGCTGTGCATCCGTGTCAGCACCTGCACTGTATCCTTTCCTGTCCATCACTGTGCAGGTGAAGCAGATGATTGGATTCAGTCAGCGGGGTGATTAATGAGGGCCCCTCCGGATTTGGGACAGCCTATCAATCATGTCATTAGGGCCAATGTGCCCTGAAAGAGGCAGACCTCCGCCAAGGAATAACTGCATTCATCTTCATCTGTGTATGCATCCCGTCAGCCCAGCCAGGGTCACCATGATGGAGAACAATAATCTTCTCCTCTACAAATTACTTTGCAAAGACAAGGTGGGTGGTGTGGGGAGGGGTGGTAGCAGTTGGGAAAGGAAGGAGGGAAAGTGGGATAAGGGAACAGAGGTGGGAGGGCTCGCAAGGGGCAAATGTTTTTTGTCAAAGGTTTTACTTTGTGTGTGTATGTGTGTGTGTATGTGTGTGTGTGTGTGTGTGTGTGTGTGCATGTGTGTGTGCGATGCCAGTTGTTTTTGGAGTTATTACACCACTCTCTCTCTCTCTTTCTTGACACTGTATTCTGATTGTTTACAAGCCAGGCGTCACTTCCCTGTGAAGGTTAGTTTAATGAATAGTAATGATCCCACTGAATGCCTCCGACAGGTGATACATAATCACTCTTCTTTCACTTTTCCACTCATCCCCCCCCCTCCTTTTTTTTTCCTATCTCATCCCCTGTTCCTGTCACTGAAACAGACAGCATTTCCTAGAACTGGCCATAATCTACTTAGTGTTTTTTATTTATTTAATTCTTCTTTTTTTAATTGTACATGTTGTGCTACGGCGCTGAATCACTTTTTTATGAGGATGGATGCATCCAGAGTTTGTTATGATAAAGTGAGCAAGAAGAGGCGCTGTTTCTGGGAACGAGCTACGAAACGGCAAGCCAAAGGTCACAGATCGGAACCAAAGTGAAAGCTGTTTTCCCATCACTCCAGCCTGCAGTCCACAGACTGAGACACCATGTCCATCATTTACCACAACAAACACATCTGTGATTCATTGATCTTACTCATGAAGCTTTTCAATGAAAAATGATCACAATGATACGATACATCAGAATTTGAATGCTCAATTTAAAAAAAAAAGCAAGTCTAAGCTGCATTCTTTTTCATTGTTTTATTCAGCATCTATATTCAATGTAGCTGAATACACCATCAGTCAGATTGAACCGCCTCCTTCATAAGACTATCAACCCTCATCTTCCATCTTACTATTGATAAATCACTGAAATTATGTTCATGGAAATTCATTTCATAAAAAGCTATTTTTACGATCAGAATGATTTGAATACAATTATACCTCATTTTTTTGTTAAAGGTGCACACAAATGATCAATACTAATTGAGACTAACGATGCCTAACACATATATATAGCCTTTTTTCTGAATGCATGAAAACTGTAATATAGTAAGCTACATCAATACCATTCTGACCTTAACCTCTCGCTAAATCCTCTCACCTGTCTGAGCAGAGCTTGCGTGCCTTCTGCAGCTGCATGTTTGTCCACTTGGGTCTTTTTTCCTCCAGAGCCTGCAGCACTTTGTGCACTGTGGGTTTTGGAACACCCTGTCGGACAAACAGCAGAACATAAAAGTAAAGGAGTAAAAGTCAGACGATTTGTTGACACACATTAAATCCACCATCAATATGATGAAATGATGGTATCAGGGGTTTTAAACGTAAAGTACATAGCTTCAGCCACAACAGACAGGTAAAATGTGCTACCTTACTATGCATTGTAAACAAACTTCCTACTATTATATTCGTATTGTTATTATTGTTATTACATTACCCTTAGCCCTTACCTTCTGTTGAATGCCCATGGTGGCCTGCAGGCACTCAGCCAGCAGGGAAAGGGGTTCCTTTGCCCCACGGTCCAGGGCCAGACCACTGATCTGTTCCAGTGTGTCTGGGTCCTCCAGGCCCTGGATCAGACAGCCTAACAGGGCCCAGAGTAACAAGCCCATTATGCGCAGCTGCCGGGCATGCTGGGAGAGGTGCTTCTCTGCCACTTGGAATAGGAAGCGGATGGGGAGAGGCACGGATGCTACGGCCAAAGGCAGGTTGGTGAAAATGAAGGACAAGGCTTGAATAGTTGGCAATAATATGGCAGCTGCAAAGAGAAATATATGTTTTTGTTATAGAAAACAACCCCTAAAATTTCTTATAGCTCACATGAAAATGTGGCACCCAGTCTGTGCATACTCTTAGTCTCCTTTCCCCGTGCTTCCAGAGGTGTGTAGTTCCATTCCTTGGGTATTTTAGCCAGGACACTCTCTGGTACATTCTGCTTGAACAAGGCTCCACTGGGCTCCTCTGTGGCCTGCCAACCCATCGCCATGGAGACCAGGTGTATCAGGAGGCTGTTGGTAGCCTTGGTGACTATCGCCCGGACACAGCTGATCACTGCAGGTACAGCCCTTGTTGTGTCTGACAAAAATGGTAAATGACAGCATAAAGTAAAGAAGGGTGGCTGAAAGAATATCCAATTGAAGACTCAATACCTTTCCAATTGTAAATATCATTGATTGTTAGGACTGAATTTGAAAAAATAAAAGCATTAAGCTGAGCTTTATATGAATAAGCACAAATTGTATGTCACCAATGTGGTGCTGTAAGAAGGAAAACCCAGATGACAGGATACAAAAAGCTAGAATTAAATTGACTCACTTACAACTTTGGCATGGCAAATCTCTGCTCTACCAAGTAAACTAACTTCTGTGTGATGCAGTAGAGTTTTTGTTTATTCTACCATTGTCTTGCATTTTGAGACCACTATTTGACGGCTTGACTAGTTGATTTACAGAATGATTAGAAATCAACTGGTAAAGAGAATGATCTCCAGTTGAATTTAATAAGCCGACATGATGCTGTATGGAAAACTCTGTTTTTAATTATTTTAAAAGTAGACATGCAGAACAAAGAAGTCTCTCAGTGCACAATAAAAAAATTAACTGCATGTAGGAACATGTAATACTATTCTATTAAAATACAGTTTTATCACTATACTAGGCCTTAAATCAGAAAAGGTTTGGACTTGTAAACTTGTCAAAGACCCGCAGACGTGCCATATTATTGACATAAAAATAAAAGGTAGATGACATTTTATGAATGCTACCAAATTAGAGTGGGTTACATACAATAGTCCACCTAATCCTAGCCCTCAATCTGTATCACAAATGACTCCACTTTTCAAACAATGGGAAAATACAGAGACATGAACAGCTTGCACATCAGCTTAGTGCGAAGGCATTCTGTTGAAATATCTACACTAAAAGCGAGTAATGTCAAGTTAAATTCAGATGTTCTTGATCAAACCCAGGTGGGCTGACAGTGGAAATCTTACTACCTTCTCCAGGTGCACTATGTCTTCTGTCGCTCTGCCCTTTCATATCCCGCTCATATTGATAGCAGAGCAGCTACAGCATGAAGTTGTATGGCAATCATAAACTTCCTACAGCGTCGGCTGTAAAACCAAAGGCTACAACAGAGAGATATAGTGCTGTGACGGCACTGGGAGTGCACTGATATCTCCAGGGACGCCTAACAAATGTGTGACCTCAGACCCATAGAAAAAGAGGAGAGCGGAACAGAAAATGATATAGCTTTTGGAAGGAGAAGCACTTTGTGGCAGGTGAGACCTAGACCTATTTTTCAAAGTCACTTGCTTCTCAGACTTAATACTGCCTGCTACTGTATTGACTGCTGTATTGATTCGAAACAACCTGCTACAGTGTGATGAAACATCAGTGTGAGTGGAGAAATAGTGAAACTCTCAACATAATCTATGAAAGTTAACTCAGTGAACAGATTAAATAGAAATGGGGGCACGGGGGGTATCCTGTAACCAAAGTTATAATACAAAGATTTGGCACAGTCCAATAATTAAACTAATTACCCTGTGAGGATAAATGATGATTGGGTGACTTTGAGAATTTCTGTCTGGCTCACTCTCTTTTTGTTCTTTCCCTCTGTTGACCCCTCCCTTGCTCTGTCTCCCTCCAAATACTCTTCTCCAATCACCCTAATTTATGCTACAATAATTACCACTCACCCAGGATATCAAAATCACCACCAAAAAGGGCTCCATACTCCACAGGAGTTCTGATTAAGCTCTGTATCAAAGCTTGTACCAAAGAGAGGCGGAAAGAAAGGAAGAGTTGGGGAGTAATTGCCATCTCTGTAACAGCATATTAAAGTCATGCCTTAGCTCACGTGAAATGTCAACACTAGGCTGGCCCTTAAGAAAAAAGATAAGATAATTTTTTGTGGTCAGATTTACTCTTGTATTTAGAAACATACAATATCTATACATTTTGAGAAAATATGGTTAAATCTCTCAATCAGTCATGTACATTCATTGTCTAAGCATGAAACTATCTCAATATCTTGCGCAATGATATATATATATATATATATTTAATAGGGGTGGGAATCATCAGACGCCTCCCGATATGATATCATCACGATACTTATGCCACAATACAATACTATTGTGATTTTAAACACATTGCAATATTCTGTGATATATTGTAATTTATAACCTTTTTCTAATTTTTCCCCATTTCAAATGGTAAACTTTGTCAACATTTGTTTTATCTAAAAGAAACATTTCTCTGTTTGTTCATATCGCTTCAATTTTATTGCTGCAAAATGGGATTGTCAAGCAGACAAACTGACCAACACACATATAATAAAAGATCAATACTTGGCTCCTGTGTATTGATACAGTATTGCCACAGAAAATATTGTGATACTATGCTGTATCAATCTTTTCCACACCCCTACTATTTAACAATCTTTTTTTCATTTTTAACAAGAAATGAGAATGACACAGACTAGTATTTTATCATCCCTTCATTTTGTAATAAAAAAGAGATAAACAGTACAGTATCCTGCCCTATATATAGCCCTAAGCTAATGAGCTATGAAACTACAAATAAATAAATTATTAAAGTTGTTCTCCTGCATCAAAAACTTTTTTTGTCCAAACTAAAAATAATAAACTATATTATTTTATAGCATTTAAGTGTTTAATTTCTATTAACATGAAACCACAATGTAGTGTAGTACTGTACTATGACATCCTATAGCAATACAGCTTCTAGAGTTAGGGTTAGTCTGTAACCTTTAGTAGTGATTACTGAACTACAACATTATGTAGCAGCTGGTTTCTACTATACCTGCCAGTGTGTAGAGATGTTCCCATATGTGTGACCTTTCCAGGTACGGTTGAAGGCACTGAGTCAAGGCCTCGGGAACGTTACTCAGGCAACTGAAGAGGTTGAACAATGCGACTATGAAGTCATCTCCTGCCTTGGAGCTCTCACAAGACATTTCTAAGCAGCTCTCTTGGCAGAAATCTGAGAAAAACAGAGTCAGACTGAGTCAGTCAGACAGTTCTTTGCACAAAACAAATAAATGTGTGGGCAATCAAAATGTCAATGAATTTATGAAACCTTGATATTCATGAACACTTGAAAAACACACAAAACACACACACACACACACACACACACACACACACACACACATACAAAGAACAGGATCCACAAAGAGATGAAGACTCTAACTCGTATGCACACATACTCAGTTCGGGTGTGTAGGTGAGTGTAAATCTGACTGTTTTTTGAATTACGATTCAGAAAATATCAACCTTATGGAGCTAGGAAGTGAAAGATAGAAAACCCTATCCTACGAAACAGCATCTTGATTTCTTGGCACAAAAACACATTGGAAAATGTCAAGGCTGCCCAACCTGACACATGTTAACAGAAAGGGTGAACAAAAGGCATTGTGAAATAGAAGCGGAAGAAAAACCCACATCTGTGTTAGATGGAGAGAAAAAAAACAGACCAAAAAAAACAGAGAAAGGAACAGATTTCAAAGCCCCCACAGCACATGGAGACAGGAAGTGAAAAGGAAGAGGTTTTGACAGGGTGTCCTTGTGGGGTTTGCTGTCTGAGCACAGGGCTGAGGATGGAGGTACGTATGTGCGTGAGTAACCCATATGGATGTCTATATATGTGTTTTGCGCACTTACAAGTGTGCGAGTGTGCGTGTGTTAAGTTGACAGGGGTTGCTGAGGAAAGGCCCATTGCTCCAGAGGTGGCAGACATCCAGCGGCCTGTCATTCTGCTGTGTGGGAGATGACAGCTATTTGAATAGGAGAGTGTATGCAATGCAGCAGTCAATGAGGGGGCACAGTGATGGCGGGCAGCACGGCTTCCTTCTGACTAATGCTGGACTATTTTAAAATGACAGGGCTAAATTAGCTGCTGCATTACAGGGACACTAATATCAGCCACCTTAATAACAGGCAGATAGGAAGCACTGTCACCACTCAAGGACCAGATGAGAACTGATATCCTCCATCTCCCTGTCTCTAAGTGTCCCTCTATGTAGCTTTCCTTTTCTTTCACAATAACACATCTAAAACATACACTCAAAAGTGCTTAGCGAACCTGACCTACAATCCGTCCATTAGGCGGCATAATGTGGGTTACGCCTGCATCTTGTTCTCTCCCTGTTTGGTAATTGGTCCTTAAGGAGAAAGTGTTCTGGATATCACTGCGGCGGCTGTAATGGTCCAAGGAAACAGGGGTGACTAACATTCATTTCCACTTGGGGTGCTGGAGAGCATGGCAGGTTAACTAGGTGCCTTTTAAATAATGGCGCAGTAGATGACTTCAGAAAAACTCATGACAGTGAGCTGGCACATCTCTATGGAGTTTCCACTACTGCTGCAGCACGCACTAATTCCAAAGGGTTTATGTTTCTGTGTCCATTTCTCTGTTGCTTTTTCTATTTTGCTCTCACTCTCTTCCCTCCCTCTCTATTTCTAAGCTTATCCAACCTTGATACATAGCCAATACATACACCTGTTTATCTTCCGGACAACCAGTCACAAGGGCCCTCTCTGCAAACCTCTGTAATTGGAAGCAGACATGCTGATGATAAAAAAAGGCTTGTGTGTGTGTGTGTGTGTGTGTATGTGTGTGCCAGTTGTGTAGCTTCTAAATTTAGGGGGAGTTGTACAAAGGCAAAAACTGTTATTGTAAGTGTGGAGGAGGTGCTAACTCTCTCTGCTAATAGTTACATTTTCAAATTGTCAGACAATGGGTAGGCCATTTAGTTTGGTAGCTGTCTAGCAAGTTAGGTAGCTTTGATGAGGCGGATATACTGTATTTTAAAATGTGTCACAGAGCAACCGTTGAAAAATTGATGAAAAGAAAAATGTACTGCAACTGTCCAAATATACCAACAGCAGCTGACTGTGGCACACTGACTTGAACTGAACTGAGTCCAATTGAGGTAGTTTTCTGACTCACTGTAATATTATCTATGAGTAAGTGACACTTCAATTATTATCAATACAGCACCAGGAAACACCCCAGTATATGCATGTATGGGTAACTGCAATGGCTTATGGGAGTGTAGGCGTTCAGTCAAGCTGTCTGCTTCCTGGTTAATTAGCCCGTCACCGTGATAACACGCGAGAGTCAGCGCTTCCAGCGTTGATTTACGGCAACGTGCGGGGAGTAGCATTGCAGAGCCTCTGAGCCCAACTCAGACCGAGCGAGAGAACGAGACAGTGAGAGTTGTTATTAATGAGGTTGCTATAATGTGAATTAATGTGCGAGTGCACAACAGTCTTTAAAGGTTAGACTGTTGCCGGTGTGGAGGGGAGAAGAAGTAAAGGAAAATCTTTAAAGGTCAGCGTGTGTGCTCCGCCTGGCCTTGTTGAGTGTTTATTACTGCTCTCTATTGATTTAGTGATGATGGTGACCAAGGTGAAAATGATGATGATGGCAAAGATGCTGATGATAACTTCATAAAATGGATAGAGCTCATCTAAGGTCTGTATAACTCGCTTAGGATCTTAGAGCACCATAATTAAGACACTGGTAAACACCATCCCACACATGGCCCCTGCAGGAACGACTCTGTAGGTCCAGTATAATAGAAATAGAAATATTAAAGAATAAATGAAAGTCAGTGGCTATAGGATTGCCAGCTAAGCATGTACATCACACACATACACACACACACATACACAGTGCCCTTTAACCATTAAAACATACCAATCTTTCTACACAAAAAATGTACTTACAAGAGTTTTCCAGGAGTATTCTGGGCAGGTGACAATCTCTGTACAGCAGCATTCGCAGTAGCAACCTGGGATTGCATCCTGGGTCAGAGGTCAGTAGCCTCAGCTGACATGCAGAGGCCGCCTGGCCCATAAGGCCATCTCTGCGAGCGGGAAGAAGGAAAACAAAGTTGACAGTTCTGCAGTGTCAGGTGAGTTTACAGATAGCAGTCCATTTAGCAAGAGACAACAAAGGAAAGAAAAAGCTGAAAGTCAGAGACTGAAATCATAGTTGTCTTGGATGACATTATGGGAGGAAATAGTGTTTATGCTACAATGGTAACTTCCTTCAGTGTCACTCACTCCTGATATGAGCTTAGTCTGCAAATGCCTTCACTCTCGCTTACTTATAGTGTGCACCGGGAAGGAATTAGCTCTAATCTTGGCCAGCTAAAACCAAATTAACATTTGGGAGACAGCCAAATACATGAATATACAGCAGTACCCCCCTCCTACATCTTTTGTATAACCAAGAGGCTGCAGCCAGCTGTGGGTAATGAGCCGTATCCTTGGTGTGTGTGCATGCAAGTGTGTGTGCATGAGCACCCTTCAGACCCTGTGCTTGTGGTTATGTATGTGTGCAAGTGTGAGGGCACACTGACATGTGTGTGCTTGCATAATACTTTATACATCTCAATACAAATCTAATGGAAGCAATGGACAGAGTTTGTCTGAAGAGCAGGGAGGTGGGAGGGAGTACGGGGGTGTCTGCCCAGAAATTAACCGTTCCATTTAAGCCAGAAAGCTACAGCAGCGTGCACCCTGCTGCTTGACTGAGGAAAACTATGCCTCAATCTGACAGTGAAATTTATGATGTAGCTTGGACCGCAAATCCAGAAGAAATCCTCTTTTAACTGCTCTGATAAATCTACCAGGCTACAGCGCAGGGTCAGCTTACAGAACCAAGACAGACAGACACACACACACACACACACACACACACACACACACAACACAATCAAAGGCAAGAAAAGAAATGCAGGACATGAATGTGTGCAAATACAGAAACACTCATATGACCAGAAACATAACTTCAGATGCTTTCTTTCTTTTTTCTCTTGTAATGCTGGATGATTTATGTATGTGCTTTGTGATTTTATTATTGTTTTATTTAATAACCATAACAATGGGTTTTATTTTAATGGAATGGAGAGAGATCTGGCCACAGAGACCAGGTCCTGGTTGAGGACCTGTGGATCTGGCCCGGGGCCACTGGCAGGCCCCCTGGCACCCTCACATGCAGGCAGGAGGTGGGAGCAAATAAATAAAAAGGTCATAAAAATAAACTAATTTCAGCTCTCCAATACTTAGGAGCGGGACAGCGGGGGTTAGTTTGATTTGTGCTCCATCAGCACGCAATGACATCACCTCTGGCAGTGAGGGAGATGAAAGGGGAGGAGGGTGGAGTCAAGGGTGAGGGGGGGAGAGTGATTGACTGCACCTTGGAGGTCATAACAGTAACTGGACACAAATGTACACGTGTATGTATGCATGTACACATTCATGCACACATCACAGTGTACTCTGTTGACGCCTCATGTGTAAAGCCCTCAGCAACCATCAACATAAACAAAATCAGTGTCAGCAACTACGGTAGTTTATTCATTATTTTTTCCTGTGTTATATCACCACAGGAACTCTAGCTTAAAGCCCTGAGCAGCAGGTAAGTCGGGTTATATATCTTCACATACAGTATGCGGCTGTGACTCTCTCACACACACACACACACATAATACAGTGGGTGGAGGTGTGTGTGATAGCAAATCATACCAGAATGTGCATGTGTGTAAGTGTACATGCTAATGTGTATTTACTGTTCGACAGGTGATGGATGGTATGCTGAGTGTATTTTACATACCGTACGGCCTGCTCTGTGAAGAGGTCAGGGTTGATAGCATTTAGCCAGTGGACAACAGAGCTGTCAGGCTGATGTGGTGTGGACTCTTTCGCAGGATTAATCATAAAAATCCTGGAGGTATCAAGATCACACATCACAATAATTCTATACATCTTCAACTAACAACATTTTATGTTTGTTAAACTTCTTCAGGTTTTTAAATTTTACTTTATTTTTTTATAGATGGCAGCCCACTCATGCCAAGTCAAGTGTGGGTCTAAATCCAATTAGGACACAAGATTACAGGCTACATAGTAACTACCTCTATCAAATAGTTTCATAGGAGAAGCATCACATTTTTGTTTGGCTAGGTCATATTTTACTTTACCTTAAGGTTGAAAAACAAAAACAAACTGTGCATACAAACCTATACAGCAAAGATAGGGGTGCTGTGACAATGACGAGGACTGTCAGGAGTTGCTCACACAGGCTGTGGATTTGGTATAGCCAGCCTGATCTGCCTGCTATTATGGCATTAGATGAAGAAGGACTGGAGCGCACCAAGGCCTCAGGACTTTCACACACACTCCAAATAAGATGCTCCACATACAGCAACACTGCTGTAACGTCACATCTTAGACACAGAGTAGGGAAACAGAAAAGGTGAATGTACAAATAAAAAGAGAAAGGATGAGATGTGGAGGAATATGTGAGAATGCATAAAGAGAGAGAAAGAAAAAGGCACTGAAAGCAAACATCGCTGTTTTCAAAAGCTGACATCCCTCATTACATCATGACATAACAGCCTCATTGCACAGCTAGTCAGATATCAGACCCTCCTGGTGATTTTACTGCTGAAAATGTAAGTGTACTAAGGGCTTTGGATTTCACTTTAAAAGTCATTGCTTCTACATTTATTCGCTCCTAAATCTGTTTCCTCAATTGGTTGGGGAGAGCTGCTCATCATCTCTGATCTCCTCATGCTTGCTCTTAATACATTGTTATTAGACACACCCAGAGATGGACTGATACAAGAGAGGTGAGGTAGCATAAGAGTACCCATGTGAGTGCTATACATATAGGAAACTTTGAGATGCTTTGAAAAGCCATCTGTTTAGGCTAGACTTACACTTTACAACTGTCCCACCAGAAACACATGCATCTCCAGGCAACATAAACCAGGCTTTTGCTTTCCTGCGGAGCTACACATAAAATGCACTCTTTCAACCTTTTGCCGTGTGTCAAGTTTAGACTGCTCATTGTCATCATTCAGCTATTAGAAGGAGAAAGAGGATGGAGAATATGACCCCCTGAGCCTGTGCAGAGAGTGTGCCAACAGTGAGAGAGATGAAGCCATTTAGGGCTTTTCAATGAGTTCTGATGTAATTTAAGATAACATAATGTATAGCCAAGTCTATATTCATCATAGAGTAAATACCAAAGTATCAGGTAGGTCATACAAGTACACGTGTGAGAAAGGTTATGAGAGAATGAGAGAAACATAAAAAGTTAAAACATAAAGCAGAGGTACACACAATCTATAGTCATTGACAATTGTCAGAAAAACCACAAATTACTGATGAGAAAAATAATCAATTGTGAGAGAAAACATATCATTCCTGGGGTTCAACGTTCATTCTTGAGATTGCGAACAGCGAAAAAGAAAACAATCTCCAAGGTCCATTTAATAGCGGTTCTAAAGCTCAAATTAAATTTACTCACTAGGAATGGTTGTTGTTCCAATTTAATTTTTTTCTGGACATTTTTTTTCTTTTTTAGGCACTTCTTGTCCAGCCTAAAAGCTGAGGTTGAGACTGTTTCCAAGGTCAAAAATAAACTTTGAACCTCAGCTGTTGAGCCAACATGAACGAAAAGTTCTTAAAGCTAAAGCAAACGGACCTTGCGGTAAGGTTGTTTTCTGAATTATTATTCCATTATAGTATGTTTGCTCTGCAGTGAGTATACAATCTGCTAAGACACTGTATGTCATTTTATATTGTGAAATTTATAAATTTTTCAGAAATTCAAATAAAAAAAATATTATAATAATATATAATATAATATTCAAGACTAATATAACCAGACAATAATTCCTGTTTTGGCTAACCGGTCAGTTAAATACCTACAAAGCAAGGTACTTCATTACATTAATGCACAGTCCAGTTGTTGTAATTAAGCAGTTCTTCTGATCCTGATTTTCAATACTGCTCATAACATAAAAATACAACCATAGATATGAAAGAGATTTTCTTCAGTAGAAAAAGTACAGAAAAATATGATGTTTGAACATTTTTTATCATCTCATGGTATGTATTGCCATATCAATACTTCAATTATGTCTAAGTGTTTAAACAAGGGGCAAAAACACAAATTGTAGTGTAGGACTACATTTGGTATGTTGTTATTTTAGTAGCCCAATTTATATTACAAAGAGTGACATGATTTCTCAAGTGATTTTGAGGCCAGTACTGGATAGCTCAGTTGGTAGAGCAGGCATATATATAGAGGTTTACTCCTCGGTGCAGCGGGCCGGGTTTGAATCTGACCTGCGGCCCTTGCTGCATGTCATTCCCCTCTCTCTCCTCTTTCATTTCTTCAGCTTCTCTTGTTAATAACTGAGGCCAGTACCTGATTTGCAGGTGTCTCTTGTATGAAGGACGGGCCCTGGCATATCTTTGCACCAGCAGCTGTAATGTCTCATATAGCACATGGCCCAGCACCTCCTTGGCCATCTCTGCCGGAAGGACAGCCCACAGGTCGCTACGCAGCCCACACAGGAAGTAGAACCACATTTGCACCGAGAAGGAACAGCGCTCACCCTTTAGAATGGAAGTGGTGGGGGAAGAAGGGGGGTTGCAGATAATGAAGATATATTGTGAGATGGATATTGACAGGAAGTGAAAACAGGGAAAAACCAAGAGGTGAAGGAGATAAAAATAGAGGGAGTGAAAGAGAAAACAGGAAGGAGAAGAAAGAGAGAGACAGAGGTAGGTCTGTCAACACCAGGATGGCTCAGTGGTCACGCCACCTGCACTCTGCACCTGGGCTTCTTCCCCCACTGGGATTTTAGACTGCTTTAAAGTCTTGAACTGGAGAACACATCACAACGGGCACACGCACATACAAGCTCACAGGTACTGAGTGAAGGGGAGACATGGGGAACTTCTCTGAATAAAGTGAGCAAAGACAAGTGAGAGTGAGAAGAAAGACAAACATAGAGGGGGAGGACAGATGGAGGAAAACAGATTATTATCCTGGCATCCAGCAGCTTTAACCTCCAACAATAAACTGCTCCATTGCATTGTGCTTGTTTGGCGGAGATATTGACACATCCTCCTATAGTCCCTTCATTTTCTTCCCACTTCACCTCATCTATCTCATATTTTACTTCTCTTCTTGTTCTCCCTTCCTCTCCTCCCTGGAACCAGTCATTTAGGGATCAGTGGTTGATGGGGAGCGTGACTGAGTTCTATGTCCGGGATTAGGCCGCCATCCTCCGCCTCTGGTCTTAGCAGAGCAAACGCAGACGTTGGAGCCAAACCAAGAGCAGCCATAACTACATGTGTGGTTGGACTGTTTAAATCGCTCACTCAAGTCAAACTTTATTTGACCAGCCAGGTCAACTATGAACAGATTCCTATTAGAGATGATGGCCTGGCAGCAGTGAGAACTGAATTTTGGATGGAATTGGGGATGGAATAAAATTGGAAAATCATAAAGGCTTTTTTTTCTTCAATAAAATTTTGCATTTGCCTCTGAAGGCAAAACCCTGACGTGGAAAGTAGCCAAGGTCATGCTCTAAACTTCCTTTGATTGCCTTAACTGACCTCATGTGCTGCTATTATAGCATATTAAATAACTCTCTGCCAACAACTATTCATGTGTCAATAGCAATGTAAAATAACAAGAAGGAAGAAAAGAAGGGTCTCTCTGGAGCTGCACTGAGCAGTGAAAGAGCCAGGCTGGAATCCAGGAGATGGAAAACTTGTGCATACAAATGCACATATACAGAAATTAAATTAAATGAAAACATAGATACATACAGTACATTCACACAAAATGAAACTTACATCTTGAGATGCTGCTGCACACCGACAAATGCATTCATCTTTACAGATGCATACAGGCATGCTTGAACAAAAGCACACACCTGCACACAGTAGGTCTGTCTGACACCAGTGACCCAGGCAAGGAGGGAGGAACAAAGTGAAAAAGAGGTAAAAGCAGGGAAAAGTATGAAAAAGAGAGGAGGTTTAGATTGGTTTAAGGGCATAAAGGAAGGGGAGTTTCAGAGGCCCTATGCTGTTTCCAGACAGTCCCAGTGTAGACTGCAGACTTCAGACAGCTGAATCCCTGGAGCCCCCAGGGCAGCATGGAAGCCACAGATGTTCTCAGGGAGCTCAGAGTAGAAGGCTTGGTTAGAGGAGGGAGAGTGGGAGGTAATGGTGCATTGTGGGAATGAAGAAGCGAGAAAGCTCCTGAGTATAATTTCTAGAGTTCCTTGAAATCTACAGAAAAATCAGACTAAGACATGTGGCATTAAAATTTCCACTTTTTTACAAGAAATCAATGCCAGATAAAACTGTAGATGTTTAATGTGTTACTGTCTTTTTGATTTGAGGGAAAATAAGTAATTCTCAAATAGGCTCCTCCTATATATCTTAAATGCCAGAAACGTCAACTCAGAGTTTAGGAAGACTATATTTAATCATATACAGTTTTATAAGGTGGCTTGGGGGGGAAGGAAAATTCAACCACATAGATTTCAGGGAAATGTGAACTTTACACTTTACCTCGTAGAAAGGTTTGGGGTCAGCCCAGTGGTGACTTTCTGCGTCTTGAAGAATGCAGGTGGAACAAACCTGGATACAGTAGCTGCTCAGCTGGTCTCTCAAGGCCTCTACTGTATCTTGGTACTTTTGAACAGGTAGTAGCGGTCTAGGCATGGAGGGAAAAAAAATAACTGTAAAAGGTAATGACAGAAAATACATAATATATAATACATATGGTAAATTAAGATAAAAGAAAGGGGATGCTGGGATCAAGATTCTAATAGGGCCCAATCCTGTAATCCAGATGCATAACTGACTACTGTATATTCAGGGGGCTATCAAAAGATTAGATTAAAGAACTAATGATGTATTCTGAAAGTTCAGCGTGACATTTCATATCCTTTACATCTGCCTGCCTTGATACTTTCCAGAGGGAGGCAAAGTTTAACAGGGCTGCAGGAGGCTTACAACCAGGGGGACTGAATGGTGTAAGGCTTTATGACTGAAGGGGCCACGGTGGAAGTGCAGGTGGAGGGGTGCGCAGGGCCAGAGGTGGGACAACAGGAGCACTGAGGGCACCAAAAATGCCTTTAGAGGGGATGTGTGGAGAGCAAAGGTTAAGGGGGTATTACGGGGCATAAAAACTCACCAGATGCAGACACAATATGGCTGTCATTACCTCCTGTCAATCATGTCTACTCTTTTTTTTTTACTCTCTGGTCCCCTTCTCTTAATCTCAAATGTACAATTTTAAAATGTTTCTTCTGTTTTTTGTCTATATTACAGGCTTACAGAAGAAGGGATCTCTTTCCTAATGTTTGCTTAATAAATCTCTAAATATAGTCAAAGATGATGTGCCAATATATACAGGGTAGCTGGAGTGAGTTGTGATACTGATACAGTCTGTGGTATAACTATTTGTAATGCAATTCAGTTTATTATCTGTTGACCTGGCTGTCTGATTAGGTTATTGTTGATAAATGAACAGCAGTTTGGAAATGATTGAGTAATGTGAAAGACGAGGAACAATGAAACAAGGCATGTCTGATCACTTTGACATGGCCTGATGCCCTCTACAGTCACTATCTGTGGGTTTATACATCATTGTTCTGTTGTGTTTTTGTATTGTACATGTATTCTTACTGGGATAAGAAAACTGGACTGCAACATATTGCATAGTACAATACTAATTTTCCAACGTAACCAATCTCTATGTTTCCGTTGATTAGTGCAGCCAGTCAGCATTAGTCACGCCGATATATACATGTTCCCAACTGTTGTTGTTACTCTGGCAAAGCAAAGTAGGGATTCCTAAATTGCTTTTAAAGTTATTCATTGAGATCAAAAGTTTCAATCAATGACCTATAACAATTTCTGTCTTTTATCTGATAGGTGCTGGAGTAAATGGATGAATGGATGGATGGATTTACACAATAAGATATTAAAACACACACATACATCAATGCATGGCAGCCGATACACTAGTCCACTCCCACGCCATATTATGAGAAAACAATCTCAAACATTTTCCTTACACTTTAGCTGCAGTAGTATTTGAATCTTTCAGCCTGGCATGATAGTGCTCCAGTCGTTGGTTCACATAAATGCAAGTGGCCAGCAGCGCAGGTAGGTTTCTCAGGGGTGCAGAGGATGCTACCTTCAGGGCCCTCTCCTGCAGACGGTCCAGCATGGCAAGCACTGCCCTGCTACACGCTTCCACAAAGCTTGATCTCACCTCGAGGAGAGAGCTGTCTCTGCAGGCTGCTGCCAAGGGTAGCAAGGCATCCAGCTCAGTCATGATTGCTCCACAGAACTGAGGGGAGAGAGAAGGCAAAGACAAGACAACATGATCTCAATAACAGAGGGGAAATCTGTCAGTAAGAGGAAAAAGAAAAAAAACATCAGAAAGCGACCTCATTAGATATAAATAATGGAACATTTCTGAGGAGTCATCCAAATGACAAGGATTCAAGACTAAGCCGAGTATCACACATGCATTTTTCTCTTACATTGTGCAAGACATTACAGCTGAAAAGCAAACATAAGTGCTAATGCAGAATACAGATGCCCTCCACAAAAACCTTGCTGCTGAAGATTTATAATTGGTATCAGGTCAAATAAAACCTTCACTTCTGAAAGCGCATCAGCACTTGTCTAATTTTAAAACAGCACGCATCATGTTAACTACATTCCAATAGAAATGTTACAACACATAGGAAAAGGTGGGGAGCCAGACATGCTGAGAGGAAAGAAAAAGAAAAGGTCAGGCAAAGCTGAGAGTGAGAGAGGAAGGGAAAGAGAGCTGTTTCACCAATGTAAAGACCTACACCTTATTCTATAAACTACCAAAGCAACAAGCAAGACTTATCCCATTGATCTACATTTGTCCTGGAGAAAGACCTATAGGGACTGGGCTGCCTCCACCTTTATCTCTCCAGGGGCTGGGAGACTGGCTGATCAAGGCACTTCAAAATAGGTGAGTGTGTGTGCTTGCTGAGACACAGATAAGCTGCATTGGGATTTTGCTTGTTTCTATTTTTAAATCTTTAATGTGTTTTTAATTAATATATAGCATTGTGTCAATCAGCATGGTTGACATAATGCTATACTGATACTTCATTCTTCTTCTAGTGTGCGTGTTTGTGCGTGTCTTACATAACATGTCTCACATGTACGTGTGTGAGTTCACCTCCAAATTTATCCACCTATACAAGTGAGGAGATTCTTAAAAAACCTTAAAACAAAGTAAATTTCACCATATCCCCTAGAGCTACCAAGCCAGGTCACACTGATAGAAAAAACACCATAACTCAGAAACCTCTATTCCAGTTTAGTCAATCAATCAATCACAGCATGTGTTTCTTGCTTTGAGAGTCACGCACTCTATTACATGACTTAATAGCTGACTGGAAAGTTCGACATTCTGTCAGATATGGGCTCCAGTGTGTGTACACAATTGACAATCTCACAATCTCTTTACACAAGTTTCTCCTTAAAAGCTTCCAGTGGGGTTAAAAGGCCTGGGAACAATGGCCGTTCGGACAATTAAGTCAATATCTGACTGTATGCAGTCATTAGGAGCTTAGCTGTGAGAGGGAGAAAGCAGAGGCAGACATAACACAACATGCATCCCCATGGGGATAGAGAGGCCATGGAGAAGCATTTCATACACATACGGTTTTGGCGCGCACACACACACACACACACACACACACACACACACACACACACACACACACTGAGCAGACCGTCATCCTTACATGCACACTCACACAAAAACAACCATACACATGCACCCACACTGAAGTCAGTCTGAAACCTTAACTAGCTCAGATCAAAGCCCAGAATCCCACCAGGACCATTGCAGCAAGGTGAAGTTTTTTTAAGTTTATGTGTGCAGAATGTGGAGTAGACAGACAAGTGGAGAACTGAACATGCAGGTGAGGGTTTCAGAGAAGTCTGAATACAGAAAAGGCACTTCTGTTGCTATAATAGAGAGGTAGCATCTAGTTTAGAAGGGCCAAACCAAACAAAGAAAGTTCAATCCCAGGTTCTGAAAAGAGGGCGAGTTCCAGCTGTTGAACAGAGTGCATTTGGCATTCAAAACACAACTGATGGCCAATAAAAAATAAAGTCCACCACTTAAAGTACTCTGATAAATGAACGGTATCATCGCAGCATGCATATGTATGGTAATATAGACAGTGAGGTGGGTTCACATGAAAAAAGCGAGGATTGAGCTATGAACATATGAATATAAATGTGGGAAATATTGATCCATCATAATGCCTTTGAACTGGCCATATTTCATGCTTATGTCTTGTATAGTAATTTGCTCTCTGCTCAAACACCAGGGAATATGTCAAAAGAGGACAGAGGGGGTAAAAAATATACATATAATATCTAACGGTCTTGTCCTAGATGTCTGTCTCCTTCGGTGTTATTGAATGCAAATGCATGCATGTATAACCTTTTGGCTGAAAGGCTCTCATCTTTAAAGCGTTGACCTACACATTAATACGTTGTACAGGTCCTGAGCACAGACAAATTCTGACACTCGTTAGCAATGAGAGCCACAAATACTGTCAGTGTAAAAGGGCTAGAGGAGAGGGGGAGGGGGCAGAGGAGGAGGCAAGAGAGGTAGAAATGATATGAGTATGTACAGTGTGCAGTGTAGAGGAGAGTAGTGGTAGCAGGAGAGCTAGAGGAAGGTGTAGAAAAGTGAGCTGGAGAAAGTTTCAGAGACTTTTAAGAGGAAAGGTTGTTCAGAAATGGTAAATAGGTAAGAAAAACAACACAGTGTCATTTTAAATTGAAGTATTTGGCAGTCCAGTCCACAACATTGGAGAACCTTTGTAGAGTTAGACACTAAGCCTGGTCTCACATCAGACTGTGGTCTTCCTCCTGAGAAAAGTTAATCTCTGGTGACTACTTCACCTCTCTATGCCATTTCCCAGGCCCTCTCTTCACATCTCTTCTCTCAAACTATCCTTTTTGTTATCCTGCTCACTACCATAGCCTGTTTGCCTTTGTGATACATCCCTCTATCATCTGTCTACCCCATACTTTGCCCTATTCAACACCTTTCTCTACACACCATCTATGGCCTCATAATATCAACCATACTGCTTCTTAGTTTCCTCCAGTCTCTCTTTTGTCCTTAGAGTACTCCCCTAAAGTAATACTGATGACTCTTTCCAAGACCCTTTCTGATCCAGGGTGATCTGATCCAACTGTGTCAAGCCCAAATCATTTGGGCTCTCTATTGTAGAGGGGGCTTTTTCGCTACAAAAAACATTAATCTCCCTGGGTGATGTGTACAGACCTGCATTGTTCAGCCAGGTAGTAGTAAAGGAGTATGAACAGGACAGGGACACTGGTGTGTACGGCAAAACATGCTCATTCAAAAGGTGAGGAGTGACAAGCTGTGGTCCTTTTCAAAGGTATTATACCTGTGTGCTTGTGTGTGTGTGTGTGGACCAGGTTTTACTACATTTGTGGGCACCAAAAACTGGAAATACAGTATACTTATGGGGTCCTGACAGCTTTGTGGGGACAAAATGCTGGTCCCCATAACGTTAAAGGGCTGTTTGAGGAATAAGACTTGGTTTTAGGATCAGGGTTAGAATTAGGTTATGGTTAGGGTTAGGGTAAGTGTTAGGGTTAGGCATTTAGGTTTGATGGTTAAGGTTAGGGTAAGGGGCTAGGGAATGCATTATGTCAATGACTGGTCCCCACAAAGATAGTGAGACACGACTGTGTGTGTGTGTGTGTGTTAATGTGATAAATTGTGTGCAGGAGAAAAGCAGTGGCCTTTAGTGAGTGAGTGTTGTCATGTCTGAAATATCGGTATTTTTTGTTCAATATTGAGAGATATTGCTGGAACTGGAAGCCTCAAACCGGACTGCTATGTAACCCTATAGGGAAAATGCTCACTATCAATGTATGTCGACTAAAAGTGCTTGGTTTCTCCACGGACAGGCTCAGGTTGTTATGATAAGTGTCTGACTACATTATGGAGAGATGATGACGTCTTGTTTTGAAATCTTGTGAGACGATTTGCTGGAAGACATGGAATATGAGTGGAGAGAGATGAGTGCCGGGAGAGTTTGTTGTTTTGGAGTACAGAAAGCGTAGCTTTGTGTTGTCTAAATATTTTCAATCTTGCAGGTTCGGATTGTGCCAACAAAAATTTGAACTACACTTCGTGCAGCTTTCATAGAAGTCTCATTTGGATATTGACAGGCTTAAGTTGAGGCTAGTTGTGCTAGCATACAGCTACAAATGGATCCTTACACTACGGTCCATACACTGCGCCTGGCTGACCATTGGGTCTGCAGTGACCATTTTGACCGGGGATGACTACTGCCAGCCAGAGAGACAAAATCCTATACCGAAGATGATGTTCGCAATGAAAAATGCTGTTCCAAAAGTGGAGAGCTGCAAATAAGCGGGGGTAAGCTAATGCCATTAGATAAAGTTATCGTGTTGACTGGCATCAGTACCTTTCCATTATGTAGTCAGACAATTATAATAACAATCAGAGCCTGTCAGTGGCAAAAACAGCACTTTAAGTGGATGTACATCAACAGTCGATATTGCCCCATTGCGGCCGTGTTCGCAGCTGCCAGTTACATCGTTCTTGTTCAATACTGGAACAGTTTCTAAGATTTCTGTTTACATTCACATGTCATATAGTCACTTCAACACAAATGCTTGGGAAAATAATAATTTCCCTTCAGGACTAAAAAAAATCAAGACAACAGGGTAGACAATGGAATACATTTTGACTTGACTTGCGCTTGTTAACAAAACATGAGTCTGAATTGTATTAGTAATTCTTTCAGAAATAAAATATTTTTGATTAAATAATGTAAAGATGTCTGTGGCACCGATAAGAAATTATTTTGTTATATTAAAATAAACAATTTTCTCCAACACATAACACTTTTTTTTAGAATCCGTGTGGATAACCATATTTGTATTAAGACAAGCACTCCAATTTTAGTTGCATTGTTGCAGGGCATTGAAGCGATGTAAAAATGTGAGTCTTCCCTTTCTGAGTTTTCACAGGATTTTGTCACATGTAAAGTATATAACAACACAGATGACACACGTCTGATGAAGATTTCCAAAGATTATCTCACAGCTCTAGTAAGACACTTTACTGTCACTGTCATGTTTCACCATTTACAAATGCTCTCCAGCCTACAGGCTTTGTGTGCCTCCAGCTGTGCTGGTGGCCATTTACAGAGTGGTGTGTCTTTCTTTAGGAAGGCATCTTTGGGCATTCTCTACTATCTGTGGGCACTGTGAAAAGAATCGCTTAAAGCAAAATTTGTTTAATAATTGCAGAAAGCCACAAGGTAATTTAGTGACAACAACGTGAGAGAAATATAAGGTTTGAGGCATGACATGGAATGCTGTAAAGTAATGTGGAGGAGGCCTCATAATTAAGTAAGCTACGCTCCATACCATGAACAAGACAATATCAAAGGATTAGCCCTATAATTAACCAATTTAAACAAATAAAGTTAAGTAACCCTTTAATTACTGGTCAGAATCTGATTATTAATGTGCATGTGAACACAACTTGATGAAGCTTCTTATGTAATGTTAACTTACTAAAACTGCATAACATTCAGACAAAGAAACATTGCAAACTCTTGATTACAAGAATGTGTGGCTTTCTTTTGTGGAGCAAATTTTAAGAGGCTGTTATCAGATTTTGTAGCCCAATCTCATTTGTTTCCATACAAATTACAGGCATAATGAGAAATCATAATATAAAAGAGTGAAGACCCCACTGATAAGAAGCAATGAATAACTATATTCTAAATACCTTATGGCATGTCCCGAATCAATTAGATTAATGTTATTGGCAACTAGTAGCAGGTAAAGAACTGATACCACTTCATCATCAGAGGTTGAACCTCAGCCTCACAACCAATATTGATAAACCACTTGTCACTCTATCCTACCCTGAATCCAGGAGTACCTTGGCTATCATTTTGGGAGTATCTCTCTCTGAGTACATGTAGAAGAAATCTTCTCTTAGATGTGTGTTGTCGGCAGTGACAGCGGCGTGTCCAGGAACGCGGCTTAGGGTGACGGAAGTGTGTCCGGAAGAATGTAAGGCTTCTTCCTGCTGTAGACTCTTGGCACAAACATCATCCAGCACCACTTTAACACAATGTGCCATGTGTGGGACCAGCCCCCTAAATGCGGACCTCCAATCAAACTCCAAAACCTGCACCTGTAAAATAGGAGGTGAGCCAACAGCCAATTAATGTCTGAATGCAGAAGGGAATATTTTACTTGTTAATGATAATAAGCCTGAATGTCTTTGAATAATAGAATAAGGTCTTACAAACCAACACATAGAATAGTCTCACCTCTGGCGTGTGGAGTGTTTCTGCTGTGGGTTTCTTGCCATCTGTTGTCATGTCTGAATCCTCTGTACTCTTTTTCAGGATGCCTAAATTACCCCAAAAACATCTAATCAAATCATGTCAGTGCAATTTCAACAAGGACCAACAATGATACAGAAACTCATGAGATAAAAAAAAAAAAAAACAATGTGGTGGTAGTCTGTAGCATCTTTCAAATCGGCATTATTTAACATTAATATTTACATATCACACATAATATACTGTATCATATTATGTGTTAAAGGCCTGACTGAATGCCAAGTGCACTAAAATAAAAGTAACTGTATATAACTCAGAGCCAGATATGGGTCACACTGCTCCTATCTCCCCTCCACTAGCCAAAATGAGACAGTGACCGGAGCATAACTGTACATGCCATAGAGGGAGCAGAAAAAGGCAGTAAATGCTTATGGCGATGCCTTTACAAGACTAAATTTGGGGCTTAGATTTGATTTGAAACCACATATGGGGTAATTCTATGAGGGGAGATTGTGTGGATGTGTGGTGAAATAAGGGAATGTAGGGCGGTGAGATGTGAAGACAAGCGTACAGGATGTTGGGTTGCAATTAAAAAGCGTGAACATGAAGGCCACAATTTCCTAATCAGAAGGCGAGGAGTGAGACCCCAGGCGAGGCAATTTAGCCGAAACAAGACCGCATGGAATGGAAGAAGGAGGAAGCAGCAAGCGCATCACTTTTTGACCTTTAAGCCCATCTGATGAATTTCTGGTAATTAAGCCGTTTGATTGCCTGGAATTAATGATTTGGATAACTGCCCTTTAAAGGCTGTTTACTTCTCTGTAAATTGAGCCTTTCTGCAAGTCTTGTTTTTGTAAATGTAACCTTTATGGAAATTACTCAATGCACCAAAAGCTTTCATTTAACATCTCTACAGCGGCAGTTCAAAGGGGAGTGAGGAGAAGGATACTAAAGGCTTATATAACACTCAATATAATTCCCTACTAAAATACCATTTCGCTAGACACAACTCAGATTTCCCACTAGAAGACGTAACAGTGTGTGGTTGTGTGTGTGTGTGTGTGTGTGTGTGTGTGTTTGCAGGGGTGTAAGTGGACTGCTAAAGCCTGGAGGAGAGGCACAAATGCAAGACTATAGCCAGAGTTTTAGAAATAAGGTCACGGGTGCAAGTCCCCCCTCTGAAACCCCACCACACTCACAGAAAGACTCTAATTGTCTAATTATTTGAATAATTAATACATTTTACAAACACATTTTACTTATTCATAGTCTGTTTGATAATTATCGGCAAAATCTAACTCCCTTCTTGATGGTCCAAATACTGCTTCAGAAACTTATTCTCACTGTCAGGCAAAAACACTAATTATATGTGTATGTTCTGTGGCCTTTAAATTATGAATTGCATAGCTGTTAGAATGTAAATTAATATTATTTAATTTATTATTATTTATTTTTTTTTATTTTATTTTATTTTATTTTTTTTATTTGTTTATTATTATTTTATTTTATTTTTTTTGAGTGGTGGTGTGAACGCACTAACTGCCAAGAGTGGCATGGGAAGGGTGGGTGAGGGTAATTTTGTTCCTGTTTATTAAAAAAGAAAAACTGAAGGGACATGTACTGTTTGACATATATAACTTGTATTGTGCAATTCCTTCAATAAAAAAATTAAAAAAATAAAAAATAAAAGAAATTATGAATTAAAGGATATTTGATCAAAATAATATTAACTCAGACATGTATTTGCCATGTGTAATATTTTAAGAATGTAAAATGTAAACTGCATCTCAGAATACTAAGAGTTGTAGAAGAGAAGAGTTGTACCTTTTACACAGGGAGTCTCCCCTGTACAATCAATAAAGGTCATATTGGTGACTAGCTCCATCACAATCCGCTCAAACCCCAGCAGGGTGCCGGCCAGCCGGGTTAACGCCCTCAACTGGTGGGAAGTTAAACTGAAGCTCCTGTTTTTCATGGGCAGCTCCATTGGCGCTGTTGAATGAAAAAAAAAAGAATATAAAAGAGGAAAAATAAACAGTACATATGCTTGTGAATGTGTGATTGAAAGATAGGTAAATGGAGTGAGAGCTGCATTAAAGTTTACAGTTCAGTAAAGGAATAAATAATTTCATGAAAATAGCTTTTCAACCCAACCTCCCAACCTACTTGCACTCATCAGAAAACACTCCTCCCCCCTCAAGTCTTGCCTTGCACGGCACCTCTTATAAATATCGACCCATTCATGTTTTCCCAATACACCGCATAAACAAAGAAACAGTGAAAAAATATGCAAAACTTTGCTCCCTGAGAAGTCACACATGCACATCCTCCTCTCTCGGCACAAAACTTTTCTCCCCCTAACCCGCTGATGACCCCCTCTGCAAATATGGATTTCCCATTTCGGAGGCTGCCAAAGCCATCACCCGGGGGATGTTCCGCATTAAGCTGGAGAATGGGCGGCTGGGAGATGCGTTGCCATACTCCCAGACACATGCACAAATACTTTTGTGTGTCCGCTTAAATGAGCTCCTCCACTGCAAAGGCATTTGGGAATGGATGAGCTCAGTATTAGCCTTGACTCTGAAAGCATGGAGATGATTGAGCGTTTGGAAGTAAAGAAAGAAGAGGGGGGCCATTTTCCAATAATTGTAACATTATTGCTGCTGGATCCTAATGTAATTTTGCTATATTGTTAAACAAAATCTGACAATATGACAACACACTGTCCCCAAGGATTCCTGGTTTAATCATGCATGAGGTTTGACTCTCTCTGTATGTGGGCATGTGTGTGTATGTTTACATGAGTGTTTATGAGTGAGTTGATGAGTGTTGGTGTGTTTGTCGGGTGTGCACACGTGTGTTTATGTGCTTGCAATGCAGGTCATTATGAATAACTTGATTTGTAGAAGACACTTTTACACATATTTGCACATGTCAGTCTTGTGGGATAATTGCCACACTGCTACCAAACTTTGTGGTCACCATGGAATATATTCTGACATCAAGTTTGTTTGTGTTTGCAAGTCTAAGTGTATATATGCATTTATGTGCATGTGTGTGTGTGTATGTGTGTGTGTGATTAAGCTGCTTGGGTCTTCAGCTCCTCTGTAATGGGGTCCAGTGGGAGTCTGCGCTACAGAGACTACCTCTTTCTGCATGTGTACATGCGTGACCTGGCTGACACCCACGTGCCAGCCTCGTTCTCCAGCTTGCACATTCACGCACGCACCAACAATCATGTATATTTCTGAAGTCACCAGCAAGTCAACATAGCCTTCCGTGCCTCAACGCGAGCAAACTAAAACTGTCTGTCAACATCTCAAGAATAAACAATCTAAACCTGATGAGAAAGGGACACACTAGAGAGAGAGCTGTAGATTCTAAAAACTATCACGAACCCCCCCCCCCCCCCCCCACAATCCCACCCTCTATTGGGCATTCATCTGAGCAGCACCCATTAACTACCACTTTATCTGGGGCATCACCTTTTCCAGAGCATCATCTCTGTCTCTCTCCTCAACCATTCATTCCCTCAACCTGTGACCCTATGACACTTGCTCACTAAGTAGACGCACATCACCTTAATGTTTAGCAATGCTCTGCTCAGCCTATCATTGAGCTCTGTCACCCAGGCTATATAGGTATTTATAGTTTTCTCCCTAGCCAAATAGCTCTATAGCCATAGCAGTGTAGTACACAGCCATCTAAACCTCATTATACCTTTGTCACAACAGTGAGGCCAAATGGAGGCTCTCATAGCTGGTTGATGGAGAGGGTGTGCTTAAAAGCACCCAGGTGTGTCATATAACGTAGTGCATGGCATGTCTCATAGACTAGAATGAGGAAAGGCACTAGCAGGCAGAAGAGTTCAACCAAAGGTCAATTTACTGAGAATCAATAAGGGAGGACTGGTGCTGAATGAAGGGCAAAGTATATGTTTATATAAGAGCTCCCCCATATGACATTATAGTGTGAGGTTGTTCTTATGAACACAAAGGAAATCAATGGTTACTGTGATAACCATAAAAGCAGTACGCATCTTATCAGAAGCCAGAACAAGCATATGTCAAGCAATATGTCATTCAACACAACAGTGTGTGTGGACGGGGGGGCTTTATGTTTTTATATGGAGCAGGAACATTGTAAGAAAAATTTCTGAAAAAAAAACAACTCTGCAAGTCTACAGTGGCCAGTCTCAGTTTGTAGCTTTCAACAATGACATCAATGTAACACAAAAGGAAAAAACAAACAGAGCAGGTATTTTTGGCGAGCCATCAGTCTTCTTCTTGTCTGTCTCTCCTGTGGGTTCCACCATCAGCTCCAGAGCTCTCTCTCTCTCTCTCTCTCTCTCTCATACGCGCACGCACACACACACACACACACTGCTCCTGACTGGCAGCAAACAGAGAGACAGGGAAGAGAGGAGGAGATGGGGGGGAAGGAAAGGGGGTGGTGGTTAAGGATGAAAACATGGGGAAGAGAGGGAGGGAAAGAGAGGGAGAGGCGGGATAAGGGAATTCCCTTAGCAGTTGTTATTGATTCCGGTGTTTACGGGCGAATAGTTTAGTGCCGTTTACAAAACAGAACAGATGCAGCCAGTGAGCAAAAAGGTAAACAATTGCTGTGTGGCGGGCTGCCAAATCCCCAGTCTGATGTATTAAACTCACGGTGAAGAGCATTTCCCCTTTGGCTGCACTTATTGCCACTTCATTTCCTCCTCACTCACATACACACTCTCTCCTTCTTGCCATCTTTCCTCTTCTCTGTGTCTCTCGCTTTCTCTCTTGTTCCCTCATTTATCCGAGAGAGGGGGAAAGGAGAAGGGCGTAGGGTGCTTTTTGCAGTCTGACTATTTTCTGTCCTTCTCTGACCCAGGAGGCCCAGTTCTTCCAAAGCGAGCCATTAGTAGGGGGAATTGCATGTGTCTGACATGGCCAAAAACCAATTATTAGACACTTTCTACCAAATGATGCCCAAGTCTTTGGGGAATGGGCAATCATGCAATAATTTAGCCAGTGATTTAATTTCTCTCCAGCACAGCATCTCTCCCTCTCTCATCCTCTGTCCCTCATTTCCCTCTCTTTCTCTTATTCTGTCTCTCTGTAGTGTAAACCAGACCGATCAGAGGGGTGTTCTGCCTCTCTCTTACCACACTACCCCCACTGGCCTCTAGTATCTTATCATGCAATCACAATATGTGAAGACTAGCTTTCTACTTGGGTTTTGAGGTGTGTCTGTGTCTGTGTCTGTGTGTGTGTGTGTGCGTGTGATACACTACACCCTCTAAAGGTGAAGTAAGCATTTGGTTTCATTAGATACAGAGAGATAAAGAAGGGCAATTTCAGAACGCAAGGCAATTTAGGTACATGGATAAACAACTGAAATTCAACCTGCTTTACATATTGCATACAATTCAAAATTATACAGATAAAAAAGTGCATAGTAATTTGTTCCTATCTCGGTTTTTGTTTACATCCTAGAGGCTGTTGTAATTGTTTATATACTTGGGCTTGAAAAAATACTATATAATAATCTAACCAGCTGGAAATAAAAACATGGAATAGCTTTTGATATTCAAGGATGAAATAAATTTCTTCAGTCATCATGAATCATCTGACAATCTATTTATCAGATGATACAAGACTGATGTTGTAATTGATGCAACATGACTGGTAAACTTTAAATCTAAGTTCACAATAACACCTAAAATCAAAGCAGACATCCTTGTCAAAACGCAGTGCCCACATTGCCCATAATGCAACACGGCCACAGGCAGTTCTGTCAGAATCGGGTATGTGCCAATATCAGCTAATGTAGCCTCAAGCCACTAGTCTCAAGCAGAGACAAGGAGCAGGCTTCAGAAGTCTGGAAAGCCTTTTTTTTCTAATTCCACACACAGATTTTCTAAACTTGTACTTAGACCCAACTGACATTACTTCAAGTTAAATCACTTGAAGCTAATTATCAGACTTTGCACAGCTCAAATACAACTGTAAACAGACTTGTTGTGTAAAATGTGTGTGCTTCCCCTTAAAACAAAAGCATATAGATACTGAATATAAGGACACCAAGCATTGACCCTTGTGGAACTCCACAGGGCATAGTGACCTAAAATCTAATCAAAAATGTAAACAAACTATTATGATTTCAGTTTTTAGCTGGTCTCTGTATCCTGTTTTCTGTTATTTTTGTGTTTCCTCCCTGACCTTGTGTTTGTGTCTTGTTCTTCCCCAGTCTTGTGTTCCCCTGAGTGTTTGTAGGTTCTGTTTCCTGTTTTATTTTGAAGTCTGGTTTTTGTCTTGTCCTGTTGTTAGTTTTACTACCTGTGTCTTCCCACTCTTGTTATTACCTGATGTTTTCCACCAGCTTCCCTGCCCTCTTGTCACCTGCCTACCTGCATTTTGGTCCTCATTTTCCTGCCAAATGTCACACAAACTGTTTCTTATGAATAAAAACCATCCCGAACTTAACAGTCTATACTTAAAAAAATCACACACAAAACATGCTTTAAAAGCATTAAACGTAAAACTGTTAAAGAAATTACTCTGGGCATAACGGTAAAACAAAGCACTAACTGACTCCTGTAGTTCTGCTGCACCCTATGTGCTTGTCTTAGTATGCTGCCTGGTATCCTCATTGATACAGATGTTAACTGACATGGACTTAAATATCAAAATGGGCTGGCCTATCCCAATCTTGTCTATGTGTATTTGTGGACCTCTTTATTCTTATCATGGGGAATGGGGTGTAATTCTATGGCTGTTGAACACTTTTTGTTGTGCATGTGTTCACTGTGTATCCATGCCTTCTTGTGTGTTCATTGGGTGTCAAGCAGGGTCGTGTGCCTTGGGGTACGTCTGTGTATTTGTATGTGTGTGTGTATCTGAGGAGGCTATGAGCCACTGTGGACCGCCTGCTAGGCCCTGTGACAGCTGGGGTCCTCTTCGTCAGTTGCGGCCCACTGCTCACTCAGACAGCATTATTATGGGAAGCCTCCTGCTGTGATTCCGCAATACACACTCTGACATGTGCACATACACACATACATGCACACAAACCACACAAGCCCTGGTCTGTTGTGGCCCTATTCCTGGGTGCTGTCCAACCAGGCCACAGCAGGGGCCACCTGCATGTCACAGAAGGGGAAAGTAGATTTGATATCTCAGTTAACAAGGAGGTGTAGTGGCGATGGTGGTGACAGAGACTGGCTAATTTTCTTCTACTTTATGTTTGTTTTTCTGTCCTCCTCTGTGTCTGTTTTTGTTTCTGTCTTTCTTTGTGGTGAATAGTGCAGTGCCAGCGAGATAGGGGTTAAGATTTCTGTGGCTTCCTCCACGTAATTGAACCGAGCTGGCTGGATGAAGAACATGGAGGAATGTATTGTCTTGATGGGAGCATTTCATTAAAACCCACTTGTTTAGTGCCCTTGTTTGCATTATTGTTTTCAAGCCCTATGCAAATAACACTGACTCTTCATCGCAAAGTGCTGGCCGCTCTCAATAAGCCAGCCATTTTTGTCTGTGCTTTTTCAATAGAAGGTGCCAGGAAAATGTTCATATCCTTGAGCTTTTCAAGAGTGATACACAAAAGCCATTGTGACCACTCGGAGGAAATGGGGAAACAAATAAATGGCAAGCATAATACACATTCTCAAGGGCCCTGAAACATTGAAAGATATATTTTTCTGTGTGATTTCGTTGAGGCCGTGATTTAGAGAAAATGAAAAATGACACACACTCACACATTGACACAACCAGAGAGTAAAAACCCAGCTCTTTTCATTAAGATTAGTAAACCACAACTTGCTGTGTGTGGTAACTTTCTTAAACAAAGCCTTTTAATCGTCTAGAAAGAGAGCGACACAAACACAAAAACCCACCCACCTAGCCCATAATTACATGGCAGCATGCAGGTGCACGTCCCTGGCTGACAGTGTGTATAAACTCAGGCAGATATGATCTAGTAAGGAGCTGCTTTTAATAAATATTAAAAAACGCCATTCCCAAGCAGCCTCAATCCCCAGAAGAACCTCCAATGCCAGTTAGAGCCTTAGCCTAGCTATCTTGCTTCACAACAGAACTTCTCTCCCCGCTGAATAGGCTGCTATGCTTTCTCTAAGAAAGAGTTCAAAGAGCCAGAAAGGGCGAGGAGGGGAGGCACGGTGGGGGTGAATGTGCTTGCTATACATGTTCTAATTCAATCCTTTTTATCTATAGGGAGCTGCCGACGTCTTCATGTGAGGAAATTAGTGGAACTGGAATTTAAATCAGTGGTATCAGAATGGGGTTGCACAGTGTTTGAACAGAATTTCACAACCTCGACTTCACCCCTGTGGTCGATTGTTAAGGAACAAATTGTATCTGTGTATGCTAGGAAGCTGGAATAAAAGCTTTTTTGATGTCCTACAAAAACACAGATATCCTATTCATATGTATGGAAAATACTGATGCCATATGGAAATTTACTGATGCATTTTTAAAAGGGAGGTATTAAATTACATTTGACCACACTATTTTCTAAGTAGGCCTGCAATTAGCGCACACACACACACACACACACACACTAGCATCAACTCAAAAACAGATGGGCAGATATACATTATATGGTCAAAGATTGAAAACACACATGCATGCAAACACATGCATACCCACCTACATAGTCACCCACACACAAATCAGGGTGAAAGTAAAAAAGGTAAAAACACAGTGACAATGCATCACAGCAAATGGCTTTTGCAGTGTTAGTGTTTCTGTACTGTTTTTGGGTGCATGTCATAGCATGGAATTATGAGAGGCCACCTGGAAAATAATTCATACTTCTGTCTTACACACACTATCATAATCTTGCATATTCACCACTACTCATACACACACACACACACACTATTATAATCCTTTTACATGTCTGTATGTATGAGAGGGTACAGTCATGTATGTGAGAGAGTATAGTACTGTGTGTGAGAGAGTTTAGTATTGTATGTGAGAGAGTATGGCACTGTATGTGAAAGAGTATAGTCATGTTTGTGAGAGAGTATAGTAGTGTGTGAGAGTATAGCACTGAATGTGAGAGAGTATATTTGTGTTTGTGAGAGAGTATAGTAGTGTATGTGAGAGAGTATAGCAGTGTGTGAAAGTATAGCACTGAATGTGAGAGAGTATAGTTGTGTATGTGAGAAGGTATTGTATTGTATGTGAGAGAGTATAGCATTGTGCAGTATGTGAGAGAGTATAGTAATGTATGTGAGAGAGTATAGTCATGTATGTGAGAGAGTATAGTAGTGTGTGTGAGAGAGTTTGATTGAAATGGAAGGAGTTTGATTACTCAGCTCTTGGTTGGTTGACTAAGAAGAAACAGTACTTGGGGCGACCTCTAGCTCAACCAGTAGGAGGGTTCAAGGGTTTAAGACCCCGTTACCAGACGAGACAGCACTTCAGTGGATGGTCATTGAAATCCAGAAAGAGGTAAGTTGATTAAAAAATAGCCAGGGACTCTTTTATTAACGTCATCCTATCTGCATTGTCCCTGTCACTTCCCGATGTAAGTCAAGTGCAGATTTGAGTCATGCATGCGTCACTTTACGACGAGTGAAGATGTGAGTTGCGCATGCGTCACTTTGCGACAAATACAACTAGGACTACAATTAATTTAATTTTAATTTTAATTTGTTTATTAATCCCCAGTGGGGAAATTACAATTTACACTCTGTGTCCACACTTTGTTAGTAATCACACATAGGTCTGAAATACACACACATGCTCAGGACCTATACATGCACTAATGGAGAGATGTCAGAGTGATGCTAACGAGAGGTTTTTGTAATGTGAATACATTAAAATTGGACCTACTTAACAAAGTTCGTTCACTGCTGGTTTCAAGTTAGCAATCAAACACAACAAAGGCTGTCACCTGAATGCCGTTTTGAGCTAAAGTTAGCAATCAAACTATCATAGATTGCTAAACGTTTTTGAAATGATTCCCATCTTCTGTTATTGTTTGTAATAAGAAAAGTTTATTATTTCATGGATTTCACAAATTTCCGTATGACATGTTATGCTGTAAACCGTAAATCTGAGCATGCGTAACTCACATCTTTACTCAACCAGAGGCGGTCTGACTCGACTCTCATCGGGTATGACACGTTATGCCGTAAACCGTTTACATCTGAGCATGCGTGACTCAAATCTGCACTTGTCTTACATCGGGGAGGGACAACCCCCCCAAATTAATGTTAGCATGGTCGTGACACTACTACATACACTCTCACATACACTCTCACATACATAGCTATACTCTCTCACATACACACACACACACTACAATACTATCTCACATACAATGCTATACTCTCACACACACACACTACTGTACTATCTCACATACATGACTAAACCCTCTCATACATACAATACAGTACATGTAAAAGGATTATAATAGTGTGTGTATCAGTATAATGGTGAATATGCAAGATTATGAGTGAGATATAGTATGTGTGTAAGACAGAATATGAACAGTGACATACACATGCAGACTTGGCCCACCCACTCCCCTGCAGACTCAGTGAGGTGTGTTAGTAAGGTTTAAAGCCTGTATTGTTCCTGACCAGCCAACCTGTCTTGTACACTCCCCAGTCTCACTGTTCACCCCATTACACTCGGAAAACTACAGGAAGATGGGGAAAGACAAGAAAAAGAAAAAAAGGAGGGGAAATGGATGCTGGAGAGATGGAATAACGAAAAAGGGGGGGGCAAAAAGAATAAGATGAAGACAAAAAGAGGGCTAAGACCCTTCGCATCTGTCTAGGTACAATGTCAGAGCTTGCCTTCGAGTCGGTGGGGTTAAAAGAGGAGGCAGATCTCGCTGTGAATGCTGTTAAATGGTTCAGTGGTTTGACAGTGGCTGATGCTACAGACAGCGCTGCTCCCCTGGGAGCACGCACAGTCTCCCAGGCATGGTTCTTATCAAAATATACCTACCGCCTGCCTCTCCTGCACAAATAAACAATAACACAGCAGGGAAGGAAGGAGAGATCTAAGGAGTCATAGGATGCATATGAAAATAGATTCCCTTTTTTTTATCAATGCCATAATTGTCTTGACAATTATGGGCGTAGCATACAGTGTAGACAGTAAAGTGTGAAAGCAGATTATGCATTAATGTTCAAGCTCTGGCTCTTAAGGAGCCACAGGCGTTAGGGTGGTGGATATGTGGGTTCTTAACCCTTTTTTTTGGGGGGGGGGGTTAGAGACTTAAAAACATGAACACCACAAAAATGTAATCCCAGTTGTAGCCCTCAAAGCAGTGTTGCAGCTGATAGACAAACACACACACACACACACACACACACACATAAAACCAGCACAGGCAAAACTGCTCCATTTTACCATCATTACACAGCACGGGTCCCCCGCTCCCTTTGGAGCCGTGTTCTGCCTCCGGTGCTACATTTGACGGTTTGTTGAGCGGCACGTAGGTGTGTAGCCTCCGTCGCGTTACGTGATCAAACAACATAACTGACGCATGGCCAATTATCCTGGCTGCCTCCTCTCATCTCACATTTAAGGAGAGGGAAAGTAAAAACCAGAGAGGGAGATGGAAAGGAGAGAGATTGAGGTAGGGAGGGTGGGATAGAGGGAGAAAAAGACGCAGGGCTGGTGGTGTGTTTATCGAAGAATGCCAGATGTAAAAGCAATCTTCTACCGTTCCACAGGGAAGCTGACATGTGCACCATATCTGAAAAAGTAAACAATGGCTCACACACTTTACATTTCTTTTATTGCGAATCTTTACCCTCAGCAAGCCGCAAATAGGCCAATATGAAACAAACAAAGACAATATGCAGGGAATTAAATATGAAAAGTGACATGGCGTGTGAAGGTCTCTACTCTTCTCTTGTCTCAGTGTATAACATCACTGCCTGCTCCATGACAGTGACACGTTCTGCATTAGTGACAATTATTAAAAGTACTTAGTCGTATTTATTTTTTTTCTCAAATATCCATTTGTGTGACAAGGTTGTGAGATTCTTGAGCCTTGCGCACACTTCTGCACCAATTCTTTCTTGCTGCTCGCTGCTCAAACGTAAGAGGAAGATAAAGATTAATCAATTCCCCTACTCCACTGTAAGGTCATGAGATTGTGTGAAGGTGCTGCTCTGCCCTTGTTATGTTTTAATAAACGTTTTATGGAATTCTTATAAAGAGAACTACGTTTATCTTGTTATTTAACTGTGATTTAAACACGTAGTCGACAGACCTCGGATGGGGCTCAGACAGCTCATCACAATCATAGATAAACTATGCGGTAAATAGTGTTTAGAAGTAGTTTCAAATGAAGCCTTGGCCCTTGAAATGCTGCTCTTCTCTTTTGTGGGTAAAAAGGAAAGTGAGGCAGACGGGATAGAGGGCCGTAAAAAGAAAGCAATTACATTGGGAACAGGAGTTACTGACAATCACTTACAGAGGCCTTGGCTCTGCCTCACATCACAACACACTACAGTTGGAAGATAACAGGAGAGTTAAAATAGAGAGGAGGGGGAGGGAGAGAGAGAGAGAGAGAGATAGAGAGACATCATTGGGTAACAACAAGAAGTGGGATGAGAGGAAAGAAGGCAGAAATAAAAGAAAAATGTAAGGTATTTCCAACCGCTAACCAAGGACTATGAGAGAGAGGATAGAATGAGCGGAAAGAGTAAAATCAGATTTTAAAATATATTTACAAAGAACCACTTACCTACGGTTGCCCGCGACCTGGCTGAATATTTCTTGATCTTGTCGGTGAGCGGGGTGTTGTCTCTCAGGGCCGTCTCACATTCTCTCTCCATCAGGGAGGCCAGTTCTCGGGTCACAGTGCTGAGGTAAGCCACATTAAGGAAACCCAGGATGGTGTGTGGTTCTGCTAGTCTTGAAAGAACATGGAGCTCCTCTGTGAGGGCTTGGGTTAGAGCTGGAACCACAGAGCGGAAGCCTATAGCCAGTCTGTCGAAGCCGGTCTCACCACCTGGGCTTGAGCTCAGGGCAGAGACCAGAAGACCCAGCACAGATCGGCTTCTCAGACCCTAGATCATTACAATCAAAATAATATATCACTGTAAAATCATTGGGTACTAACAAGTTTAGTACACAATGTGGATCTGTAATTTAAGAGGCACTCACTAACTTATATGTTAAAAACATAAATAGAAATGGAATATTTCACAAGATTTGTATTATTTTTATCATTATATATTTTAAATCATAGTATTTTCACTTATGCACCGCACCTGGTAATGTGTGAGCACCTCAGACTCAGGGTAAAGAAAGAACAGCTGTTGCAGACACTGGACCCGTTCGGGGGGCAGAAATAGGTCTGGGTCCAGGATGGTCTGGGCCGCTGGAAGACAGCCGGTCCAGCAGGTGGCGACGCAGCTGGAGACGCACATCATCCCAGGCCTCCTGGATCTTAAGGAATTTATAAAATCAAGGGTATAGGTGTAAAAGCATACGGATAATCTACAGCAACACATTTAGAGGGTATCTGAAAAATTATATTTTACAGTGAACAGTGCCATTAAGTTCTTCTTAAAACAATACTCACGTGACCATTTGTGTATGCACTTAAATCATTCGTTCATTCATCGTTCATTCACAGCTTTTGTTACTATCACTAACACTGCAGCTCACCAAGGAAAAAAGACTTTGGAAGATACTGACTTAATTTGACTGAACCAGACAACTCCAACCTTTAAATTTTTCACAGAACGCGGACTGTGTATTTTGCCCCACTTTACTTACATTAAAAACGCTGTGAAGAGCAGAAACACGTACAATGTGAGTACTGTTTTAAGACATTTGTGAAAAAATGTGAACCTATCATTTAAGTAATCCATGAACTAATGACATAGTGTAATATATAAGTCGACTGAATTAAAAATTGTATGGTATATTACCTCGAATGAAGTGTCATCTCTGACTGTATGAACCAAGTGGATGGAGGACGCAGTCAGTGATGAGGAGGCAGACTGGGTATAGGGAAAGCAGATACCACACTGGGCAGACACATTCAAAAGTACTTCAAGTGTCACCTCCTCTTTCCCCTCATCTTCAGAACTCAGGTACTGTTTCTGAGTGAAACAGAGGGAGAATAGGGAAGTTAATATCCTAACACTGACAAGTCAAAACATAAATGGTTCTTATAAAAAATATTTTGCAGCCAAATCCAGGGCTGTATTCTTACTAGTCTTGCTAATACCAGGGCTGCAGATTAATTAACAAATAGCTAAATGTAAACAATGGAATGTCAGTGCAATTAAGTGTGAAACTGAGGTTACCCAGAAATATTAGTGCAGATTGATGAAATCATTATGATCAACATAACCGCCATTAGTTATCAGTCTAGATTCCCATTTCAGAAAGTTCATACAGTTTTATTATCTGTGTAGTACAAATACATATATCTATAATTATTATCATCATCATCACCCTGACGTATTACCAAAGCTCTGAAGAAATCCATGAGCTCTTGATGTCCCGTGGTGACAGGCCTGAAACTGTGTGCTCTGAGGTTGAACCACTGCACGCACTCTGAAGGACTCGGTGGGCGCGCCCGGGAGTCTCCCATTTTGGCCTGGAGCTCCTTTAGCTGCTGTTCAATACTGAGTGAAAGGGAAACACACTGTGTAAGTCTGGGAGTTCAGGACCATGAAACAGCATACATTACCAAGCTCAGAGCAGAGGAGTATAGCACTCAGCAAAATACATATTAACTTAGGAAATTGAGTGGAAAATACGCCCCTCACAGAATTTTATGGTTAGTTCTGACATCAGAAAATTCGCAGAAATAGGAGACTTTAAGCCAAATTTTGTCTCAACTTTATTTGATGTTAGAAATCGACTGCTTTTACTTGTTTGGATTAGAGCTGGTCTATCCGATATTCTCCTACATGCCATGTTTACCAGCGCACAGCCAACATGTTCCTGTTAATATAAACTCTTCCATTACCAAGTTGTGCTTGGACAATGTGTTTGACTTTCAACATCTGCTGGGACAGTGTCTTTATTTTGAAAGAAGACTGTTGAGAGATTAAGTACACCCCAATTATTCAAACATACCCAAATGACGATACTGCTGCTGCACAACAAAAACACAGCAACAATAGACACAACCAACCACATTTCAGTAATATAAACACATAAACACCATATCAAAGATGCACACAGACCTACACACCACATCATGTTTGGCTCTCGCGCACTCTCATTCAGTGTCCGTGCCGTGAGAAGACAGCTACAGAAGCATCAACAGTAATGAACACAGACATCGATATATCAGTGTGTGAGTGTGTGCTAAGCATCTGGTGTGAATTGGTGTTACAGGCATCTGCAGGCATCTGAGACACACGCTTCTTTCCGTCTCACGTCTTACTCTTCCCCTTGACACACAAAAAACACACACACACACACACACACACACATGCACACATACATACATTCATACATACATACATACATACACAAACACACACACACCCACCCACAGAGCTCTTTTGATTTTTACAGACTGCATCAGCTATTGTGTTTCCCCTTTAATATGACAGATTAAAAATGACATCTTTGGGCTCGACATGTTTAGTCATTTCCATGCAAATCAATGCATATATATTTGGCTGTGTGTGTGTGTGTGTGTTTGTGTGTGTGTGTGTGTGTGTGTGTGTGTGTGTGTGTGTGTGTGTGTGTGTGTGTGTGTGTGTGTGTGTGTGTGTATGTGTGTGTGCCTGCATGCTTGTGTGCATGTGTGCATGCATGCGTGCGTGTCTGCGTGTACACACCTACATACCTGCATAATTATTAAACATGTTATTGTGTTGTGAATGCTGCCATTGTCAATGTGTGACTGTGTGTTTGGCTGCCTAAATGTGTGTGTGTGCATACAGTAAAAGTAGGGCTGAAAAGAGCAAATCTATGAATTACAGTTCTGTAATCAAATATGGTATGATGTTGGTTTAATACATCACTTTGTTCTCTGTAAACTTGAAATAAGCACTTGACATTAGACATTATATGCTACATGATTACATAATTAATGAAATACTCAGATAATTAATCGATAGATAATGAGAATATTAATGAGTTATAATCTTGTCTTCCAAAAATGTGTGTGTGTGTGTGTGTGTGTGTGTTAGCATACATGATACAGAGCCAAAGTGCCATTTCAGACAGCTCATTCCCTACTGCAGCTCTATAAACTGCCTCCTGCCTGCTCCTGGGCCATGAATGCATCCAGATGTCTTACAATGGCAAGACATTAAATAACCGTTCAATCTGACACACTTTCGTTTCAGAGGGGAAAACGCAAGGGGATAAAATGTTATAGACTGTTGCAAAACTGCTATCCTCTAGGTTGAACACTGCCTAATGCTATCGATTTCTCTCTCTTTAACTATCTCTTTCTCTTCCTCTTTAGGCAGGCCAGATGATGCATCTCACTTTATTCTCTTGACACCAACTTGCTGAGTGACAGAAACCTTGATTATAAGGTAAGTGTGCTTTTTGTGTGTTTGGTGGGATTTGATATAAGGTAATATTGTTACACATGTGCAGAACCTTCATACCCCTCATTAAAATAGGATTTTTCGTGTATTTGTGTGTGTGTGTGTGTGTGTGTGTGTGTGTGTGTGTGTGTGTGTGTATGTGTTTCTATGTAATTGTCTGTGTTCTTGCTTTTTCTATAAACATTGTATAGAAACAATATTGTTAACTTGTAACAGACTGTGTGAGTGCAGCAACTCTTAACTATGCTTGCCCAAAGCTCACTAGCTGTAAAACACAGCTTCAGCAAGGTCAAAGCAAAAGCGGGCTTAGGATTGCTAACGGCACTGTGTGTAAAATTAATAGACACCACTTTAAATAACACAAAGGACTGTTTAGATGCTGGTGTGTTTGTGCGACCTCTGAGTTTGCTTTCTCTAAGGAGAATATAGCCAAGACTTTCTGAGTAAAATGTAGTAGATACAGCATACTTAAAACAACAGTTTTACTTTCCTTTATATCCCTTAGAGCCGGCAAAATATGAAGAGAAGAAATATATATTTTAGATAAAAGTGTTCTAAATTAAATTTTTAGAATAGCTTTCTGTCATGTGCCACGACTTGCAATGAAACCCTGCTGTAGATTAAATGGCAGCACGGAGCACTGTATGTGTGTTTATAGTACGCCATAAACATGGATGTTCCTTCTGGGCTCCACCCCAGGACTTCACATAGACAGCAGGTTTCAAATGGGCTTCCATCTGTATAGCTCACTTTTCACCGACTCTCTGACATTCATTAAAAACAGAAAACGTAAATTGACTACACTACGGATATGAACTGGGTGGCTTCTCTCGTGTTCCTCAGTTCTATAACAGAATTGAGGTTTTTAATTTCAGATTAAGTTCCTATAGGACATCAACCTTGATAGGGTGGGACTCCGCGAGGTCTTAGAGATGTCTTCAATTTTGCAATATGTGGACTCGAAGGAAAGTGATTGTTGAGTTGAAACCATAGACTTAGACAGGTAGGAGAAAGGCATCTGGGTGTCACTCTTTAGTTCCACTCTCCATCATCTCACTCTTGCCTTCACTCAACAAAACAATGTACTTGATGGCTTCAGCAACAGCACTTGCCTCTTCGGATACATTCTCAAGCATCACCTCCACAGTTTTTTTCGCTATTTCCCCTCTTTCGTTTCTCTGTCCTCAAAACTCTTACTTTCCTAATTTTCTTTTCCTTACTCTCGCTTTTCGATTACCCCTCCTTAGGGCCTTGTGCTGTAAGTTATAAAGTCAATGTGGATGGTCTGTGTCAAGAAGTCCATCCAGCTCTCTACAATGTTGCGACCTTTTGCCCGCTGGTGTAAAAGCTACCTGCAGCCTAATCAACTTGGCAGGATTAGCTCCAAACCTGATGACTTCCACTGCTAGCAGCTCAGACGGCGAGGAAAGAGACAGAAAGAGAATGAGACAAGAGGAAGGTTAAAATGGATAGAAAACAGAGAAGTCACAGAAAATAAAACCATTCAACTAACTGAGTTAAGACGACAATGGACAAACCCGTAATGGCAAAAACGCCGAAGCAGAACTCAACAAAAGACCCGGAGAATGAGAAAAAAAAGAGTCAGAGGAAACTGGGAGGAAAGGATTCTTTAGGCCTCTTGACAAACATGTCAATCATCTTACCCTAACTGGCACACACATACACACACTTGCACTTTCTCTGCTGAACTGAAATCTAATTGTTTTTCAGACCGGTCTAGCTAGACAGTCGACACCGCAACTGCCCTCCCCCCAAACCTCCACTACCGCTGAGAGAGAAAGGGAACAATCGGAGGTCTTTTATTAGATATGATGGCACATTTCACAGCTCCCTGACTTACAGAAACCCAATCCCGCGATTAGTCAGCGCTTTGACGTTATCTTAAGTTCCTTGTCAGAATTAATTTAGTGTGGGTGGGCTGCTGTGGGGCTGTCTGTCTGTCGCGCTCCGCTCGCCTACAGGAGGTGGGGGGCTGGAGGCAACGGGGGCAGGAAGATCCCTTTCAAATAAACCCCAGCTCCAGTCAGTGCCAAACCAGCCGCCTAAGAACTAAATATCTCCTCCATCAAAGGGCCCCATTCTGCGAGGGGAAAAGCAGTGAATGGGCTTGAATGAACAGGCTGAAAACAGATCCCATCCTGGCCCAGCCTGTCGCCCACTTAGTGCCCTCAGCCCTTAACCCCCCCCCCCCCAGCCACCCAGCCCAGCCAATGATACCGGAGTACCGATACAGCTGATATAACTTAACACACGTGTCACGCACAGCTAAACACAAAATCAGCTACATACTGCAAGACTACAGATCAGTGTTTTTGCTCATTGAGAAGGACCCTTGTACGATATTTTACTGTGGCAGGCTTTCAACTCCCCCTGCTTGCACACTTACATTAAATACTAATTATCAGAAGCACTCACACACACACAGAATCAAATTTAAAGTATTGATATTGTACCCTGATTAAGATTGGCAGGCGACTAGTGAGAGCCATTTGCCTTTCCAGTGTGAAACTAGAGCCCTGTCTGCAGTCCCCAGGCCTGTGCTGACACTTCATTAGAGGTCTTTTGCAGGTAGCCCACAGCTCCATGGCCCCACACCCCACCCAACACTAAACCACGCCACTGTCCCATCTGATGAAAACTAATGGATTACAGCATTTCAATTTGGGGGAGCCAGCTCCGTTGTCAGCCTATCTTAATCTCCTTCAATTAGGATGCAGCTCTTAGGCAAATCTCTGACATCTGAGAACTGGCAGCAGGCCAGTCACTGTGACCCATAAACAGGTTGTAGTCCTTCACGGGTGTAGGCAGCTCTGTCTCCTCCATCTCTCGGCTTCCCTTTCCTCTCTTCTACTTCCGTAATTTGTCCCAGAGACTGATAAGTCAATTAGGCAGCAGGTGAGTGAGCTGTGTGTCTGTGTGTGTGTGTGTGTGTGTGTGTGTGTATGTCTGCAGCCCACCCTGGTTGAAGCAAAAAAGGCTTTGCAAGATTTTGTTTGCCTTTTGTTTGCCTGGATGTGTCCCGAGTAAAAGAGCGGTCCTAAAATAGTCGGGGAGGAAGTTAGCTGCAGCCTGACAGACACTGACCAGTGGTTCCCCAAGGCGAGAGGAGGATTGCCTTATTTTTAGCCCTATTCTCCATTATCTGGATGCTTTGTTCTCATAATGGTTATCCCACTCCCATCTGCAGGAACACAAAATAACCCTTTAATGCTTAGAAAGCAGAAAAATGGCCCGGCCTTCTGTAATAAGCCTTGAATTACCTACCCAAGGGTTTTCGTTTCAAGATGTGGAATCTTCAATTATTATGTTCCCATTTGGAAGGAGGAAGGAAAGAAAGGAATAGAAGGCGAGGGAGACAGAGAGAGAGAGAAATAGAAAAAGAGTGAGGGGGGGATAAGTCCCAGACACTAATGGTGCCAGAGTGAGGCTTTGTTCACTTGCTACATTTAGCCTGTCCTTCATCATCTGCCCTCAGCCTCACAACGCCACAAACGATAAAAGACCTGAAATATAGATTTCTCTTTTTCTTCTGACCCCCCTTTCCCCGTGTCTCTCTTTTTATCAGTCTATTTGGGCTCTCCAACTATTCCCATGAGCCATCATTGACAGGTGTCTATATTTCAGTCTTCGGTGGGAGACAAATATCTGATTTAAGTTGCTACACTGCATTTTCTCATATAACACATGACAACAAGTTTGTTACATGAATTAATTAAATTGAACCACCAAGAAATATTATGTTATCAAATGCTTGACCCAAAATTTTTGGGAACATTGGATTCATAAAGAGACCAAGATTTATGAATCTCAACACAATTATCTCAAATCAGCTCAACCATGAACAAACAAACTACATAAAGAACCTAGTTATTGAGAGACATCAGGTTAAGACTGCACTGCAATAAAGTAGTTAATCTAAAACCCAAAGATAACTGTAACTGGCCAAGATTCAACCATAGGTTTGAGCCAAGGCTGGTATGTCATTTCAGTGTATTAGTTATGTAATATCACACTTACATTTTTTTTAACTGCACAGTGAAAGGACAGTCATTGTCAGCTCACTTTTCTTTGCTATTGTAGAAATGTGTCTTAATTTTTCAAACAGGTTTTTTTCAGGTGTGGAGCCAGTTGTAATCAGACTTTGGATTTAATAACTAGATATTAGGCTACATACAAGAAGACACAGCTAAAGTAATTCTCTTTCCTTTTATTCCTCCGCACTGATGCCACAGTGGCACTTTACCTGTCATAGGTCTGTGAACTGCATATCAATTAAATGGCTGGTTAGAAATCTGCGTATAGGGTCAGGAAATCAGAGTTTTTCCCACGGCATATTTCTGATAGTTGTGTTGATCCTTAATCCTAACTAAGGAAATGAGACAGAAATTAGTGATTTCTTTCAGTTAAAAACAAATCCTTTTATTTGACATGAAAAGTTTCAATATTGTGAGTTGTATTAAAAAAAAAAAATCCCCCTCTCACCCCTTGTGGGGTGGTATGTGTCATCCTCAAGCTCGGGTCCTCTACCAGAGACCTGGGAGTTTGAGGGTTCTGCACAGTATCTTAGCTGTTCCTAGGACTGCACTCATCTGGACATATATATATATATATAGATATAGATATAGATAGATAGATATATTAACTAAACACTGAGGCTGTTACTCCAAGTGTGATTGGTGAATTGGACATATTCATTTAGGAGATAAACATGATACAACTATATAGAATGATAAGGAGAAAGTTAGAGTGGCAGAGAGACCTTTCAGCTTTTGGATTTTAGATTTTCTACTTCTGCAACACTGCTTATATTGCTGCCATTGTAAACAATGTTACGGGTATTTTGTCTGTCAGTCAGACAGATTGGTCTTCTCTTTAAAATGTTTCCTGCTAGTTTTTGCAAATTGTCGGCATAAAGAAATCTGAGCCCTTCATTTTTGGTACAGTATGAACAACAACTTCCACAGTTAAATAATCCATCAAAGTAAACAAAAAGCTTGTATTTGTTGTCAAAGTAACTGTTTAACATTTATTTCATTTTTACCAGTGTTGTGTTCTCATAATGAATTACACATCATATTGCACTCGGCTTCCTGTAATTTACCTGAAACTCACAGAAAGAAATGGAAGATCCTTCCAGGAAATAATCCCTCAGAAACTGCTTTAAAAACTTTACTGTCACATCAGTCTCTTCTTATTTGTGGCATCTTTATCATCTGGGACAATATTTAATTTCAATCTAGCTTGGGACATTATAAAGTTTAATTTCCCAGTGAACAGTGGTTGGAGGGGAAGAATGAAAGTCAAAGAAAAGTGTCAGAATGACATATAAGTCGATGCTTTTGCTACTCTGACTGACCTGTTGGCATTGAGATTGAGTTTCTCCTCTGTGTCTTTTAGGAGCTGTTCAAAGTCCAGCTCACTGGAAACCCCTGGAACCAGCAGCTCCACAAAGGCATGGTCTTCAGGAAAATCCCCCGGCCAATCCATACTGCTCTGCAGGGAAAAGGAACTGGAGAGAGAAAGAGAAAGGCAACCCTTACTGAATAACATTAGAAACACTCCACATGACATGTACCAGTTCATGAAGCCAAATAATGAGAAAGACAGCCCTGGTGTCAGGATTAAATCAACAATTTAGGCTGACATCAAATAACAGAGATCTGGAGTGTTGTATTATCACAGCTGTCTATCAAGTGTGTGTGTGTGTGTGCGTGTGTGTGTGTGTGTGTGTGTGTGTGTGTACACACACACACACACACACACACAATGTGGACTATAATAATTTGGAATTTCTTCAAACAGGAGTCTTATTAGGAGGCACAAATCAATTTTACCTGAAACACCTGAAACAAAAGGAAGCTTATCATCAACTAACACGGTTTCTTCCCGTTACCCTCCTCTTTCCTCATACAATCATTTGCAGTAGGAGGACCCCTGATCAAAATGCATAGCCTCAGCCGCTAACCATTTCCACTCGCTGACACTACAGTGAATTCACAAAGCAAAACAAAAAAAATACCAAATAAATGAAAAATGAGGTGAGAGGCTTTTCAGTCAAGGCTTTAAATAAACAATTCATCTCCTTACGTTGCTGCCACAACTGCGAGACACCCCCCCCCCCCCCCCCAACGGTGCTTAACGCTCATGCTAGCAGCCAATCCCACGTCGGTGCCGCGTTGCTGGGTCTCATATCAACATTGTCATCAACGTGAGTCAAGTGGAAGGTAATGGAGAGTGTCTGTGTCAATTTGGCTTTCTCCCACTCTCCGCCTATCGCCCCTTCCTCGTCATCTACTCTGATTTTAATAATCCCTGTCAAACTCCAAACAGCTCCCCGCACTCCGCTTCTTCGTTGCTGCATACAGTCTATGCCACTCTCCCTGACAGGGCAGACAGGAAGCTCAACATTCATTTAGCCTGCACAAAGGGAGGCCTGTCCAGCTGGACAAATATTATTTCCCTCTGCTGACAGCCTCACCAGTTAAGCTTGTCCTTTATTATTTCTCCCTCTCTTCTTCTCTCTTACTGTTTTCCCTCATCATCACACTCCCTCTACGCCACTGTCTGAGAAGGGGTATATACCCAGCCATTTGTGAAAGGAAATACAATTTTAAATCCATGGATTAGATACTCAACATTGTAATTATTTGCGCTGAGCCAGACAGTGTGTGTGTGTGTGTGTGTGTGTGTGTGTGTGTGTGTGTGTGGGTGTATGGGTGTGTGTGTGTGTGTGTGTGTGTGTGTGTGTGCGTGCACATGTGGGTGTGTGGGTGTGCATGTGAATTGAAATACTGTTGTGTTTGGGCTGTCTACAGCACCATGCTCCTCTTTAAGGGTATAAAAGACAGGCAGACAGATGGACAGAAGGTCTGAATGTGTACACTGTATGTCTGCTGGGTGTGTCTACCTGCCAACATATCTTTAGCATGAGTATGTACATGTAGCCTAAGTGAGCATGTGTCAGGATTTTCCAAGCAGCACACAGGGCCTCATTAGTACTATACTTTAAATCATGCTGTCTCTATTGTCTTGTCATTAGCTCTTTACAAAGCAGATGTTGGAGGAGCCCCTGTGTGTTTCACAGTGTTGCAACAGGGACAACTGGGCCAGGCACTGCGACGCTTCCTGCCTCAAACATCCACTCCACAGCTATTAGAACAGGGAAAGAAACACACACACACACACACACACACACACACACACACACACACCTATCACTGTCCTCTCTCTCTTGTTGCTGCCTGTCTACCACAGCTAGGCTAACACACAGGCCCATTTACAGTAATGAGTTTGTGAAATATTTAGCAGCACGTCCCCCAGGCCGTCGCTTTAAAGCCACTTAGAGCATGTCAGGTTAGAGTCAACATTATTTTAAATTTGAAGTTAACAGTCTGCTGTAAAGGAAACACAATAAATTAAATAGGTGCATATTCTTAGATCACAATACTGCTGAGAATTATCTCATGCATGCTGGGGGGGGGGGGGGTACACTGTACTGCCTTTGACTGAGTATCTTCTTTGCAATAAGTCCTGCCTGCTTAGAGATGGGCTTTAGTCTCATCACATTTCATATACTATGAGTTCCGCTCAATTTAGAAGGCACTTATCTTTTTAAAATACATTGCTCACTTTTCCCCTTTACTACAAGAAAATATGTATACATGTTATCTTCTTAAAATATGTTGTGTGAGACTGTTTAGAAATTGCAGTGCAACAACTTGAGCAATGATTGGCCTACAATAATGGGTTGAATAATACATGACCTAATTCTGATATTATTTACTTGGCATTGCTTTTTGTGAAATAATCATCATTCTACAGTATTAAAGTACCCTGAGCAATGAGTCAATTACAAATATTTAAAAAAAGACAATATTGCCACACTGGAGCAGCCCATATTGTGTAGCTTGTATATCAACTGTCATGATTTCAGTAAAATTAAATACTCCTATCATTAACATACATTTACTGTAGGAGAACTCCCATAAACATGAAGGTTTTACTACTTGTATTTGATATCTGCACATGTGATGAAGGGTCTGTCAAGTACAAAGTAAATATATCAATTAATCATAAACGCTCAATAGGGCTGCAAATAACAAGTATTTGTATCATCAACACCTCCTATAAGTGAACAATATTTTAGTTTGTAAAATATCAGATAAAAGTGAAAAATATGCAATATACTAGACTGGTGAGATTGTTCTGTCCAACCAGTGGTCTAAACTCCACAGGTATTCAATTAACAATAATACTTGATAATAGACAACTTTATTCACGACTTTTACTATTGATTATCAAAATTGTTGTTGATAGAAAACAGTAAAGGAAATAGAATAGAATAGAATACATTTGTATTGTCCACCAGGGTGGACATTATTCTTTGGCTCACCAGACATATTAGACAGATAAACATACAGGCAACTCAGACATAGTAACTGGAGTATAAAAAGATTAAATGAAATAGACATCATAATTGAATTAAAATTAAGTAATTTATTGTTTTGTCCAACCATCAGTCTAAAACATAAAATTATTCAATTGAAAATAACATAAAACAGAGATAAGTGGTAAATAATCAAATATGACAAGCTGGACCCAGCAAACATTTAGTATATTTGTTTTACATACAACTTAACTGATTAATCAGTTAGTAGCATTACTGCTCATTTGATAATACTTAATTGGTACAGTTTTATCCAATATAATCGTGTGTTTAATCATAAAATGATGTTTGTAGATCATGTGGAGAGAGTGACTTTATGGTATTTGGATCACAGTATCCCTCCACAACAAAGAATTGACACTCACCATATTTGCTCATTTGGACAAGTTATCTGTAACTTTTACAAAATGTGGCGCATGCGTCACATATCTGCATTGATTCAGTGTTACTTTGGGCGACAACATATGTAACGTTATAACGTGTATCTTACCTTTTACAAGCTCCTTTATATTCTTTCTCGTTTAAACGTCAATCGATTACAAATAGGGAAAATATGACCGGAGTCGTTTGCCGCCACACATTGCTGAGATTTGGCTGCGATAGCTATTTGTAGCCATAACAAAACGACAAACCAAGACAATTCCACACCACAGGTTAATGTAATTATCGTCACTGTGAAGGGGAGCGTATCTTTCGCTGTTAATAAACGTTAACTGAGCCGTTTCTGTAAACAGCCGTGCGGTTTCATAAGCATCCTCACTGTCAGAGTCAGGGTATTGTTATCGGTCGATCAAACATCCCAGGTAATCAATCGGTGCTCTAACCTTCTGATTTCCAGTTATTCTCGTTATTTCCGGGGACAGAAAGCGTCCGTGACAACAACCTGGAAGTAGCTATGAAAACTTCCGCTCGCTGGAAGATTCCAAGTGACAAACCAAATGGGGGGGAGATATTGTAAATTGGCGGACATACTTTATACATTAATTAAATTGGACTATAATTAGATGACATGTTATACAACACATACTATTATTAGAGTGTTACGTATTTTCAATCGAAGATATAGTTGTTTAAGCGTTGCTACTGCGTACACAATACTACTTTTTGAGGATTCTCCCCTCCACAATAGTTAGATGCCGTGAATGTGTCAACACATGGCGGTTGGGCAGTAATTTCGCCTGATGGATCAAACACATATATCGACCTTTTATCAACACTGATGAGCAAAGTCGTCACGTATTTTAGTTTGCGGAATTGAACATATTTTTGGAATAGGCAGTCAACCGCTGGTACAAAACACCGCTCACGTTATTGAATGTCTGTGTGAGTGTCAGAGTTTTGGCGCGCCCGAACATAACTGGGAGGAGACAGATCATCGGTGATGTGAGGAGGTACCTGCTCGATCGGTCAGCTGTAGTTAACACAACTGGAAATTGAAAAATCGACTTTGGTTGTTAACAACCAAAGTCGATTTCGCCAATACTGAGACTGTAAGGTGGCAAGGCATTCAAAGCATGCCATATGGCAGGGAGTTTCAGTTTTGAATATACAATCATAAGGTGCGTTGAACGCATCATCTGTGTCTTGCGTAACTATCAAATATAATCAACTGTCGTTATGTTTAGTTCCGTGTAAACAATCCACGTCATCTAGTCAGTTGCAGCATTATTTTCCACAATGAATGGAGTCTCCTAGTTAGACTTGAGCCTAACTTTGTCTCGTCTTCATTTCCTTCGTCAGGATGGCGAGCTGCACGCACGTTTTCCAGATCTCTGGGATTAAGATCCGTGATAAGAAGAGAGTTTTGGTCCAGAAAATCCAGCATCTGGGTGGAAAATACATTGGTGGCTCAGTAAGTGGAGACATTTAAGGGCAGATGCACTTCGACCAAGGCTGTCAAATCTTTCGCCAGCAACGTATGGAGAAAAAGAAATTCTGATGTATCTAATTATGTATCTAGTTATTTAGTCTATGAGATGTAAATCGAATTAAACCAATGCCCTTTACACCCCGAACCGATTACGATTGGACCAATCTCACCAGCAGCAACAAGCAGTCTTTGTTTTCCTTTGACATGCATTCAGTTACATGGACTGGCAGTGTTGTATGTGTCATCCGTTAACTTCCATATGTAGCTAGATGTAGGAAAACACTCTTGGTCTTTTTGTTCTTGGTAAACATGCAGGAAAAAGTGTGCCTCTGTCTGACAGCAGTTTATCTTTCTGTCAATGTACGCAGCTCCTGTCAAGTAGATGTGTTCACACTGAGACTTGATACCGTACTTTATACGACTGATGTGCTATTGTAGTTTTTCCAACTTTTGAGATAGTTATGTGATGTTTAAATACCTACTATAATTGCAGTCTTATTTTCAGAGGTGGGCTTGGGAGACAATTTGATCTTATTTATCAACTTATGTCATGATGATCATGACATATATTATTTTATACAGAATTCAGTCATTCAAATTAATGATGTAAAAAAAAATGTAATTGCATCCAACCACTTTTACACGTGTGAAGAGTTTTGCCTGATGGGACACATGACAGTGGAACACAGTTCTTTGCAATAAACATAAATTGGATTTTTTTTGTATTTATTTTAACCATAAAACCCAGCCCCACCTACAGGAATGTCTTTTATTTATAACATATGAAAACCCAGGTCTGGTCGTGCCATTTATTATTACGTGTTACAAGTCATTAGACTGATGCAGTGATCTTCTTCTAGGTCTATCAGCACACCATCACACATCTGATATGCCCTCAGGTTTTGTCCAGCGAGAAGTTTTTGGCAGCCTGTGCTGCAGGTCAGTCATGATTATTATGATTTTTAATGATGGACGTTGAAACTCATGACTATGTGATCACCCTGAATAAATCAAGACTGCTCATTTAATTGAACTTCTTCTCACTCTTCACTGTTAGCTTTCCTTGTTTAAAGTCCCAAGACTAACAAAACACCACTGTTCTCTCTTTCATGTGGTTTGATTTCTGTCTTTCACCCACCACCAGGAAAGTGGGTTGTGACTCCAGCCTATGTGCTGGACAGTGTTAAGAATGGCTCCTGGCTCCCAGAGGGGCCCTATGAAGTTGCCATTTCCACAGGTGCCACGTCTTCCGTCTACCCGGTCAGGCAGTGGAGGGAGAAGGTGGCCAGTGGGAGAGTAACAGGGGCCTTCCAAGGCTGGAGGGTTCTCCTCATGGTCCAAGAGCCCACCCGTAGGGCCATGTTCAAACGGTGAGGTGTTACACAAAAATACTTCTTTGCCAATCACAACAATCCATCCATGAATGAATAAATGCTGCAGAGTATGATAATAAATAAGTCTACTTAAATTATTTCCAGGCTCCTAAAAGCAGGCAGGGCCCAGGTATACCACTGCCCTCCACCCTCGCATGCTTCTGTTACTCATGTCATGGCTAAACCCATCACAGAGGACTCCAAATACCACAATGCTCCTTGCTACCCTGTTAGCCACATTGTCCAGCACCTCTTTGGGGTAAGTCAAACTAATTTATGTAAAAGGTATGGTTAATGCTTAATTAATTATCAGGCTTCATGTTATTCTCAGCTCATTTTAACAGTGGTGAAGAACACCAGGAGCAGATGCAGGAGAACAATCACAAAACAGCATCACCGATCTGTTTGAACTGGTTTAGGTCGGCTAAAAACACAGAATCCGTCAGCATGTTAGTGTGTCGTTCATACCAAGCCTATTTGTAACCGGTAGGCGACAACTATCACTTCACCTGTTCAACTGACTTTAGCTTCAGCTTTAGATAGCACTGTCCTGCTGTTATTACAGACATGTGAACTAACCACAGATACAGTGCCTTGCGAAAGTATTCGGCCCCCTTGAAGTTTTCAACCTTTTGACACATTTCAGGTTTCAAACATAAAGATATAACATTTTTATTTTTTGTGAAGAATCACCAACAAGTGGGACACAATTGTGAAGTGGAACGAAATCTATTGGATATTTCAAACTTTTTTAGCAAATAAAAAACTGAAAAGTGGTGCGTGCAAAATTATTGGGCCCCCTTGCGTTAATACTTTGTAGAGCCACCTTTTGCTGCGATTACAGCTGCAAGTCGCTTGGGGTATGTCTCTATCAGTTTTGCACATCGAGAGACTGACATTCTTGCCCATTCTTCCTTGCAAAACAGCTCGAGCTCAGTGAGGTTGGATGGAGAGCGTTTGTGAACAGCAGTTTTCAGCTCTTTCCACAGATTCTCGAGTAGATTCAGGTCTGGACTTTGACTTGGCCATTCTAACACCTGGATACATTTATTTGTGAACCATTCCTTTGAGGGTAGAGCCACTTCAGCCAAAACTGGGGTTTAGTTACTCTTTTAAAAGACTACAACTGTCCACCGTTTTTTCTTTGGCAGAGCAATTGTGTGGATATGAAGCTCAATTTAACGGATGATCATCCAGCAGAGACAAAGAAGTCCAGTTTTATTGATGTGGACTTCTCCAAACTGGAGACCGAGCTCATGGACTATGCCATCAAACAGGAGGTGTGTAATGTTTGTGTGTAAAAGCATGTTGCAGAGAAGCACTGAAGCGTAGTTTCTAGTCATCATGTAGTAGTTGGTCTACATTCTGTTGATTTAAATTAGCCTTTTTTCCCTGTGTTGTATGTATTTGACTTTGTTAACGGGGTATTTTGCTATAGGCCCGGCCAAGACTGTGCTTCCTTGAATTTCTGGGTTACCATGACCCGGACCATCTCCAGTCCCAGGTAGACAAGCACACATATCCACCTGCCTTCCCAACCCCTGATCACGACCATACATTTCTAAAATAACTGTGTTTCAACAAGAAGATCAGGTCGTTCAATTTTCTTTATGTCATACATTTTAATGGAAAGTGACATCTAGAGCAAGGGCGCAGGTCATCGATTTAACCACACTGTCAGCTGATCTGGGAGTTTTGATTGGCAGGCCTATTAACAATACTCTCAACTGTCCTGTCTATTCCTAACCCAAGTGGATCTCCAGCAGATTGCTATTATAAGTGCTTGTGTGTTTCCCTTCTGTACATTGTGAATCCATGTGCTATTTGCCAGTAACAGACAGTCAGAGATTACCTCCAGGAACTTTTGATGCCCATTCACTTCCTATTTCCATTACCCTTCTGCCCTTGTCTTTTTGCCATCCATCTCTTTGAGTGTAATGTTTTCTCCTCCTTTTCCATATATCTCTTACATTTCATCATTGTTCTTTAATTCCTCCAGGCTACAGAAACAGACTTCAGCAATGTTGGTAGTATGATAGAGTGCGGCCTCTTCATTGACGCCTTGGACTCTATTAGAGGTGCTGTGTTCCCAGGCCTGCTGCCACCAGCGGCATACTTGGTTTCCCTCCTAGAATACGCACAGCAGGTAGGACAGGAATAACCAGACTGCACAAATTCTCACCTGCTCCTGCAGGAGCCTCAGGGGCTGCATGAAAGTATAATCTGTATAAATAAGGCCCGGCCATCTTTCAAAAATCTTCAGTACTGATCCAGTGAATTTGATAAAGGTACCTGAACCATACCTTTTTCGAAATAATTTTTTTAAAAATCTATTACAGTATTATACAGTATTATATAGCATTATATAGTATACAGTATGGTACAAATCTTTTTTTTCTTCTTTTTTTAAGCTCCTTTACACTTGTGTGACACACACTGTCGTCAAACCTCTCAAAATACAACAACACAACTACTTGAGCTCCATCTCTGTGCATAATGTAGAGTTTTTCCTGCCTGCCTCTACGATGTGTAACATTAGGCTGCCAATCCCAAGTATTATTAGATCTTAGTACAAGCATGCTCCGTGCTTATTGGCTCACTGACACTGATGAGATTTACTCCTTAGGTTTTGAAATTTGGTATTGAATGAGAAGGCATTTTTCGATACTCAAAACTATAGAGGCAAGCCCGTTGGTGCCTAATAATATTGAAGTTTGGAACCCAGCACGAATTTTAGTAGGTGCCTTTTTGGCTTGTATCATTGTAATTGGACTTAACTGTAATTTGACATTTTGACTGTATATCCAAATCACTCACACTTTAATTGTTGTCTGTTTATTTTGACACAGGGTAGTGCCACGTTTGTCTTCCTGAGAAATTTACGGCAGGTCATGTACAGCCTACTTATTACCAACCCTCCCTGGCTGGCTCCCATTGAAGTGAAGAAATATTTTACCCAGGTGTTGCAGTGTCCTCGGTGTAAGACAGGCCTGTGGCCTTTTCTGGAGACGGCCATCAGGTAAACCTCATATCACATAAGATGTCTTGTCTAATTATTCTAATTGCATTTTAAATGTTTGGAAATTGATACTTTTCCCATTAAACGTAAAACCAGGATGTAGTTAATAAGCCTTTTTGACATTTATTTAAAAAAAAATTAAGTAATAACATTTTTCATATATTTACTGTTTACTTATATGTGTGTGTTCCTTCAGTTACTGCCTGTCCAGTGAGGTCACTTGTCACCCTCTCCCTGGACCGGCCCTGCCTACACTGTTACATTTCCATAGTGACCTCCTGGCATTTTTCCTCAAGCTCTTCCAGGGGGAACTCCACTCTGTCACAACCGGGTAACAACTTCTAAATATACAGTGTGGGAGATAGGGCAGGCAGGGCTTTTTCTTCTTTTTGTTCATTAACAAAGCTCCTAATCCTTCTCGCATGGACAGAGTCGTGGAGGGATTTTCCCACAAATGAGTTCCCTATTCCAGAAATCCTGAACAAATCATGTTATTTTAGCTGGTGTGTGCAGCAGCACAAAGGTGTTGAAATACATCTTTAAGATTTAAGACTTGAATGAAACTAGATCTATAATATGTTCCAGTTTGCACTTGTCTGTATTTACTTGAAAAGCCTCAAATCAACATTATGTTGCTGATACTTACTGAACTGCATGTAATATGGACTACATGTTGAATTAATTGTTTAATTGTATTATTTTGGTTCTTCCAATAAATAAGTGTTGCATTTGATGGTCTATTCTTTCTTCATCCACTCCTGCCTTTCTCTGTTTTTCTCAGGGATTTTGTGCTGCCTGTGGAAACAGGGGTCTCTAAGGGTTCAGCATCAGGATCTTTGCTGTATGGAACCTTCTGGACTGTGTGGGAGCGCTCCACGCCGTTGTCCAAAGCTGTGAAACAACTAATCCAGCTCTTGGTAAAGGCTCTCATTGAGGTAAATACTGTGCAACTCATTCATCGTAATTCTTATTGGATGATGTATTATACCACCCATAGTCTATATCCACGACGTACGGCGGGGCAATATGGAGAAAATCAAATATCCTGATATTTTTGAGCAAGTACCTCGATATTGATGCCACAACGTTCCACTTCCGGGATTGCTCTTGTTCTGCTGGAAATTCTGCCGGATGTCCATTTTCGGATGTCCATTACCTCCGGCTTTCTTTGTGTTGTAATTTTAAACTCCGGTCGATTTATGAGGACTGTGGTTAACTGCTCCTCAGACAACTAGCTAGAATATCTGTCAAATCGGAGGTTTTTGTTGCACGACTAAACCTAACCTTTGAACATGTACATGTTCCACCAAAACAGGTTCCTTCCCGAGGTCATTTTACAGGGGCACTGTTGCTCCACTCTGCGCTTAGCACCACTCATGACAATTGTGATTGGTTTAAAAAAATGCCAATAAACCAGAGCACATTTTTCTCCCATCACGGAATGCTGTGTAGACTAGCCAGACCCTCCTTCGCAGTGCTGTGGAGGAAGGTCAGGCAATGCGAGACTATACCACCCAAGACAATTGCCAGTTGGGTCAGATTTGTGATTGGACCAGGAAAACAAGTTACTCCTACTCCTTAGAGCTTTCTAACCCCATACTGTGATGATGTTTATCTTCACTGAAGGACGCTAAGAGGGATGAGAAGCAGAAGCTGCATTTGGCACACACCCTGCTAGACCTCCTGTCTGTTTTGGTGGAGTTCTGGTGTCAGCAGCACTTCAAACTCAACCAGAGCCTGGTTGAAAAGGGGCTAAAAGACCTAGCAGAGCATTTTGCTGTCATCAGCCAGGGTATGGAATAAAAAGGAAGAAGAAAAAAAACATAAATTCATACAAATGCCTTTTCATTTCATTTTGTCTGCATGCATTTGTGTGTGTGTGACCAATATTGTAGTACCAATGTCACTTTTCAGTAATAAATGATGTATGTATGTAAAAAGTAATAGCAATCACATTATATAGCAGAGTAATTACCATTATAACATATTTGTTTGTCTTCAGAGCAAGCCAAATGTATTTTTGGTATCTGACGTCTTGTCCCTCTGTTTTGTCCTGTAGATGTGTCTCCAGTGATCCTGGCAGAACAGCTGGCTGTCAGGATTCGCTCCACCAGACTTAAGTTGGCGATAGTGGATGCTATATTCAGGAATGTTTGTTGCAGGAATGGATTCACAGTTGGAGATGAACCCCTGTCTCTCAAGAAAATGGTGTGTGTGTGTGTGTGTGTGTGTGTGTGTGTGTGTGTGTGTGTGTGTGTGTGTGTGTGTGTGTGTGTGTGTGTGTGTGTGTGTGTGTGTGTGTGTGTGTGTGTCTTGTTGTTCACTCACATCACATTTCCCATTACTTACCCATAGGAAACCTAATTTCTTTCTTTAGTCCTTTATTCATTTTGCCATTGACAGGCTTTCTCATAATTTGAACCATGCACCTCATACTTGTGTGAATCACAACAGTCATGTGGTGCTTAGTTCAGTAAGTCATGAAGACATTCAGTGACATTTTGTAAAATAAGTTTCAAGAGTTTAGTTGGCAGCCATTTTCAGTTTGTGTACTAGAAAAAAGTCCATTTTGCTTTTAAAGGGATTTTGGCAAAATAAGAGTGTCCATGATCTTTAAATTCTGATCAAACTACACACACACACACACACCAATGTTGCAGAGAAGCACACAGCAAATATGAAAGTAATTGATTAAAATAACTATATAACTTATTTAAAAAATGTTTTCTTTTCCACTGGGCTTTTGTGTTACAGTAAAACTCAAAAAAACAAAAAACAAATATTTTGCATTAGTTAACATGGCAGTGTGAAAATTGGTATAGATTATGTTACAGTCCTCTGCTATAGACAACAAAGATGGCTGAAGGGGTCTACCCATTATAGTACCTTGCAGTAGAACATCTTGCTTTCTCACTCACGGTTGATGTCTTTGTGCCTCCTCAGTCCCCTAAAGACACACAAACATCCAGTTGAAGTCACTTTTTAAGGCACTGTCTAACCTTGTGTGTCTGCGTGACTTCTGACAGGTGATGTCTTATCTGCCTGCTCTTGGAAGTTTAGCTCAGAGTCCCACCGGTGCTAGCCTCAGGACCAGACCCACGTCCCACAGCTGCACCAGCCAGGGGACCGGCTCCAGGTCAGTTACACACAGCTGTCCGTCTGTACCACTGTTTTTTAAGTACCTGAGGCGGAACATGTGAGGACATACATGCAGAGGTGGGGGCTGTAAGGCAGTCAGTTTTGCCAACAGGCTTGCATTAGAATACATTGTAAACTACCAACCCTTTAGTAAATTTACTTATGTTAAAAGATCATCCTGGGGATTGTGTGCAGATGATTATAAATCTATTGCTCTTATTTCTTGGAACTCAGTGTTGTAGGTGCTCAGAAAATCACTTGATAAATTCATTACCTTTTCTATCATTGTGGTTTGTTGCTTCCCCAAACGTTTCTTGAAGGCACATTTAAGAGAGGTTTAAGATTTTAGAAAATTAACAAAAAGTGGTGTTTAACAACATACATGTTGCTGCTCAGATGTCTCTCAGGCTGTGTATTGAACTTGCCACTTTCTGTTATCCCGTCAAATAAAGCTGCATTATTTTCTAAAATAGCAGAACTATTCAACCAGCAGTCGACTCTGCCTCCATTGTCAGGTTTCCACCTATACAATTAAGGGCAAAAACAGGAGAAAATGTAAAGACCCAATGAAAAATGTGAGTGAAAGGAACAAAGGAACACCTGGAGAGAGGATGAGTGTGTATGTGTGTTAGTGGGTGGGTGGGTGTGTGGGTGGTTGGGTGAGGAGCAGAGATGCATGAATGGAGGGACTGAGGAAAAGCTGGAGAGAGGCAAATGGAGGTCAGACGGAGCGTGAGGAGTTGGCATGTGATGGGTCATGCCCAGGTCTGATCTTATCAGTGTGTGCTGGCTGACAGAAAGGGTGCAACGGGAGGTTAGACCCCTTCCTCACAGACACACATACACACACACACACACACACACACACACACAGTGCTGAGTCTGATTTGGACAGGAAGCCGACAGATAGACAGGCTAGAATATCCCATCAGGCCTTTGTGTCTTCCCTTACGACCACCAGCTCTCATGCCCACTGCCCTCCCCTCCCCTGTTCACCTCTCTTGATCTTCTCTTGCATACTAAATCACTCTCTGAATGCAATCGTACACACACTCTCCATACTTGGTATCAGACATCTGCTGTTCCACCAGCAGGTAGTTGGCCTGGAGAAGGGCAGGAGCCACCAGGGAGTGGGTTCATGCGAAGGCTACTGGTTCAGGCACTGACCCGAGCCACTCTTCCCTCCATCACTGCTACTCTTTCTACTTTATGCTCTTCCCCCAGTTTCAAGGGTTTAGTTTGTTTTGACATAGACAAGAGAGAAACTGAATAAAACAAGGAATGCAATCTGTGTGGATGAGATAAAGAAATGCCAAAGGGCATGCAAAATCATTTGACCCTGAAAGAAAGAATGAAAACAAAATGACAAAGCCTGTGATGAATTAAGGAAACAGAAACCAAAGGAAATCTGTTTTTTTTATTTTTCATGCTTTAATTCCCGATATTATACATTTTCTCAGTGATGTTGACACTCTTAATCAATTAGCACATTATGTTGAAGCATTTCCATTACAATTCTGTTGTTGGAGCTGCTATGATTCATTAATATAAATATAATTTATATTCTGTATGTAAGAAATCAACTATATTTATAGTTGGAGCGCTTGTCAGTAATTCATAGTCCTTAACAGGACAAGACATGAAAACATAATTTTTTTAAGTCTGAGTTGAAATAGCACACACATGATTGTAGTTTTAGTAGTATTGGTTTTCAGTGGTTTCTGTCTGGTTTTATCTGCCTTGTCAAACTGTCTGTTCAACACAAGATGAAATCCTGGCAGGATGTTTGGTATTAGATTCATGAAAATGAGCAGGAGAATGTCATAAAGGTTGAGAGGAGCCACATGACCCTTTTATCTTTCATTTCTAGCTGTTAGAACACATTTGGCTGTTTTACTGTGACTTGAAGCTGCTGTAGTGTGTGAGATGGCGAGTGTGCTTCTTCTGCACCAACACACATGCTGGCATCAGGGCACACGTCCAAGCCATACCAAGCTGACAGGCCGGCTGATTGACCGACTGTTTAGGTGGCCGTTTGACTCGCCGGCTGGCTGCGTGGCAGTAAGTGCTGTTAGCAGAAGGGAAGCTGTAATTAAACTAAATTTTTCTCCTGCTGGCTTAATCAAGCACTGTGTATTGCTGTTTTTGTTCAAGCCATTTAACTGTCATTACTTTGGCTCCATTTCTTCTAACCAGACCTGCATATAGTCAATATCAGATGGGTTTAAAACAAGCCTGTTCATCAACTCCACTAATACTTCAAAAGTGGTAACAGATAAAAATTATTTTGTTCTTTTTGCTATGACCTTTTTAGTAGAATTAAGCGAGTGAAAAATGTAATGCATAGATTTCTCTTGCTGTGGCATTTGACATACACTTCCCCCTTACTTCCATTATCTCTCACAAGTTGCTTGAGAGTCGGCCTCCAAGGGCACACGCTGCCCCAGGCCCAGAATTGATAGCTGGGCCACTGACAGAAGGCTGGCCTCATGAAAGTAGAACATGAGGGAAAGAGGGACTGGGGCGTAGACAAGCCAAGTACTGGCAACCTCAACTCCTGCCAGCCTATATGGACAGGGGACACTTGGGTGGAGTGGTTTGAGATGAGAAGTGGTACGCCCTTATACCAGACACTCTTATGGACTCTCTCATACACGCAGACGCACACACACACACACACACACACACACAGATCTTGTCTCTTCTCAGCCTTGTCCCTGCTAATAACAAGCAACGTGACAGGACGTGTGTTTCCTCCTCACTGCTGGGAGCTCCTTCCTGGCTTCTGAACAAGCCAATTATCAGGGAACAAGCCTCTTCCCTGTAATACGGATGGCACGCCGCTTCAATGCAGGGCACGCGCACATGCACAGACGTATACACTCCAGACACCTGTCAGGCTTCATGCAGGCAGATCTCCCATATCCACTCACAGGACTAGTGACAGCCCACAGCTATTAGCACGCCACTACTTTGAAGAGGCTTCACTTTCTTTTACTAGTTATTCCTCCTAATGTGCTTGCTCACATCGAATCCTCCATCTCTGCGTTTTGAGGCGTTAAGTGGGAGGAAAAGTGCTTTGGAGACGGGAATGGAGGATTGGGTGTGTGAAGTAAAATGTGTGTGTGGCCAACACAGTAGGGGTTTGACAGATATTGTCAGATTTCATATAAAATGATACGACGCCACGAGGAATTCATTTGCTAATGCCACTTTTCACAGTACAGTAATGCCCGTTTCACTTTCTGTACGGATAGGTCCTGCTGAAATGGTCAGTCATTGAAACTTTGGACTTGTTTATATGTAAATCATGGGAAATCTGTTATTGACTTAAGTTCAGCACATGTTTCTATATTTTCCCATAACCCCTTTGGCCATGTCCCTTGTCTTCATACAGTGCTCAGAGCTCACTGGTAATTGAAACAAGCCTAGAGCAAGAGAACATCCCGAGAGGTCTGAACAGAGTCAACGCAGCAGGTAAGTCATATACAGTACGGCCATACACACATACACACACCGCTGCAATATAGCTGCACATTTGCACGGAGCAGACTTTTAATGGACTGATGCACTGCACTAGGTCATCAGTAAAGAGGGACATGATAGCTCTGTCATCACTTTCAGTTTAATGAAGAGCACATAATGTATGGAGAGAGTGATTGATTTGCATCGGACCCCGCTTCCATCTAGTCAGCTGTAAAGGCAATTCAGCTGCATAATCCAGTCCGTCGTGTGTATTCGGGGCAGAGTTTGGGCCACATTACGCCTCCTCCACTTGTTCTATTCGCATTGATATGCAACGCTGCATTTTCTGTTTTGTTTTGCCTTTTCCTCATGTCTTATTCACCTTTTAAAAAAACATATTGGATAAATAAATAAATGGCACAGACAGAAATAATGGCTTCCTCACACAAAACAATAACACATATTAGTACGCACAATGCGCCTCAGATCTCCATTTTAGGGATATTAAATGCAGCAATTAGAGTGTGCTGCAGATACACAGAGGCTGCACTGGTGGAACTTCCTGCAATTAGAGGCATGGCACTCTGTGTGAACTCCTAAAGGTGTCAGAGCTCATATCTCACCCCCCCCCTCCACCTGATCAGAAAGGCCCTGTGCTGGTGCGATGGAGGGGTGGAGGGAGTGGAGGAGGGAGAGCTGAGGCAGGAGACTCAAGGCTGTTGGCATGTGTTGTTTTTTCCACTACGTGATCTCTATACCGATGCGGTCGGCATTAATTTTTGATGAACCACCGGCACAGCATCCTCCCCTCTCGCCCTCTCATCCCATCCCATCTCATCCCAGTCTCTTTCTCTCCCTTCCTCTCTTTCTCTTACAGGTTCTCTTACCCACATATGTAAGCTTGCTTTCTTATATGCTGCACTTTTTTGCTTTGGAGCATCTGTCTCGCCTCCTGGAACCTCGGTATCTTTGTCAACGTTTTTTTTCAGTTCCGTATTTGCTTCTGGAAGCTCAGCGGAGACTTCATCAGCCTAAACATACTGTGTGTAGATTGTCAAATGTATTTTTTTTTTTTTGAGTATTTTTTTTTTTATATAGCTGAAACATATAGTTTTTAGCTTCATGTCATCCTGAAACAAATTTATTTAAGTCAACATTCATACAACATAGTTCAAAAGCTAGGTTATTTGTTCTTGGGAATGTAAAGCTACTCCAGGCAACTTTATCCAGCAATGAGAAACAGCTATGTAAAAAGTCAGTGCTTTAATAGATTATCAAAGAGTAATTTTTTTTCTATCATAATATATTTATTTTACATTAGTACATGGAGTTTCAAAATTAAACCTGAATGGAGATCTAATCAGCCCAAGCACACTGTAACCAAACTACTTGACTCCCATTTTGGTCAGCAGCACTATGTGGAGTTGGGTTGGGCGAGACTGGAAAATAAACTACCTCAGGGGTCTATGTGGTGCAGATTGGGCAGTGCAAACACTGTCTCGGTAATGTTAATTTCATTGGCCATCAGCTATTTTATAATCTGTTTTTCTAACTGGTGATTTTGTAGTGAAGATTGATTTGGATCTGTGCCTGATCGATGACAACACTCCTACTGCACTGCTATTTGCCATCACTAATACATATCTTCATACCATAGTGTAACAAAAACATAACCAAATCAAAAAAAAATATTGATCCTGGCTTTCACATCACATTTATTCACTTGCATTTGTTTATTTGCCACACAGCTTTGTCCAAAACAATGTTAGTCAGTCAGTCAGTCAGTTAGTTAGTTAGTTAGTTAGTTAAAGCCACAGTGTATTTAATTACTATTTTTTAACACACATTTTGTGTTTGTGTCTCATTACTTCCTGTTGGCACATAAGGGTTCTGTTGCTGCCCAATGTTGTGTTTGACTGATTCAATTAAGTTACCCTACAGTAAAATCCTCACCAGTGGAATTTAAAAAAATCATGGTCACGTTAATGGCAGTAGATTCTATTGTGGCACAGTGTAGTAATCTCGATAGGGGGGAATTAACGTGTTGCTTTTAGAGCCAGCGACAGCAGTCGTCTTCAAATAGTTTTAAATATATGCAATAACTGGCACTGAATACCTTTCTAACACATTCCTCACAAATGGCATTGGTACAAGCTTCCAGCAGCCTTCGGTCCAAGGATCTACAGGCCAAGCGACATTTTACAGGAGTGTAGCAAGCAGACTGAGGGATATAAAGAGCAACACATACATTTAACTTTTCTATTAAAGTGTGAAACTGGGGATTTATAGAAAAGGACAGGCGGATTTATCCTTTCCGTGCTTGTAAATGCTGAGCATGCAATTACCCCTATAATAGAGGCGTTGTGTCCAAATTGGAGCCATTAAAGTGATTTAACAGTGCGTGGATTGGCCCTGGCATTTGCGAGGATGTGTACACATAGGGTGTAGTGGAATGGGTATTTAATCACAGCGTTTTAGAGCCCGGCAATAGCAGAGCAGCCCATGTAGAACAATGACGTGCCACGCTGTACAGCTTACTCATTAGGGACTGAAGTTTGGACCGGGCTCTACCCTTTGTTTGGGTGTTTTTGATTTTTAGATTTGAAATATTGGTTTGCTTCATTGATTGACCACATTATTGTCTCTGATGTTGAACCTGGACAGCCACCAGTGTCTGCTTTTTGATGTTACTTTCGCAAATAACTTTCAAGTAACTTGTAAGTATTTTAAGTAAGTTTTCAGAAGGAAAATCAGATAGCAGTATAGAATAGTGGGTTCTTGCACTGGATGATGAGTCTAATTTTTGTTTGGCTGTACTTTGGCTGGAAGTACTTTAAATAAGTTGCAGTCAAGTACATGCTTCATCAGCCTATTTGTGTGTCCTTACTCCTCACCGCTTCCAAATGTTTTGTTTTTTTTAATTTATAAAGCAAATAAGTGACTTATTGTGTATCTAATGGCTTTCTAGTCTCTTCAGTTGACATTGGCTTTTGAACATTATTCCATTATGCTTTTTTAAAACTTCAACAGCCTGTTCAATAACTGAAATACTATTATATAATGATGCAAGGTCAACTACATGTTGTTACATAAAATCACGCAACATTTATAAGTGAAATGTGTAGAGAAATACAATACACTAAATGTATTTGTAGTATCACTAGGCATACTTCTTCCATTTCCCTGTGTTTTTTTCTCCTCCACTCGTCAACCTCTATACTAACAGCGGATGATTTAATGCGTCTTCTGCATCCTTGAAGATGTCTCCAGGAAGAAAGGAATTCTTCAGAATGAATAGGATCCAGGATTTCCAAAATTTCCTCTATATGCTTTGAAATGCAGGAAACCCTTTCACTCTCTCCTCCACTGCTTCTTCTTTCTTGCCCCCCCCATCCTTTCTGCCCCAGCCTGTGCTCTGTGCGCGGTGGAGAGGAGCCCCTGTACAGGCGTGGCGGCCTGGGGAGAGCTAGTAAAGCATTTATTATGGGCTTTGCAGTCCTGTATTATACTGGCAAGCACAGAGCCACTCATGCTTGACCTTTAACTTCCCTCTGAAATTCAGCCATACATGAAAAAAGGGGGCTCTGGCCCAATAATATATTCCTGGTTTAGAGACAAGTATCAGAGACAAGTGAGGGACGGGGGTAAAGATGAGAAAAAAAGAGAGGAGAGGAGAAGAAAATAGTGTTTAAAAATGTAAATGGAATCCTGGAAGGTTTTTTTTTTCCACGTCTATTCACTGGTAGTTTGCTGATTAAATATCACGTGGTGACACTGGCAATGAAGCAAGACTACATTCTCACCACTACATTCATTCACTCGCCGACTGCCCCGATGTTAACTTTGTTGGGCTCGGGGTGTAGGTGGAAAATCTCTGTGTCTATAAAAAGGAACCAAGTGGCAAATCAGTCCAAGTGCTTTTTTTTTTTTAAGATCATCTCTTCTTAAATCGCATCCTCATTGGCGGGTCGTACTTTTTTAGGTCAGGTTTTTTTTTTGGGGTGTTTGGGGACATCAACGTGTTCACCATTCGGGGAGACAAAGGTAAGACTTTCTCGCTTTCCCTTTTCTCTGTAACCTCTGTCTCACCGTCATCTGATTTCAGACATCAACTCCCTCGCTTTCCCTTTTGCTCTAGGGTTTCTGAACCGTCATCTGCGATTAACATTGGGGGGGGTGAGAAGAAATAGAAGTGTCTGTGCGTGTGTGCATGTGTGTGTGTGTGTGTGTGTGCCATCATTGAGGTTAACCTTTAGCAAAAATGTAAAGGGTGTGTCTAGAAAGAGCCAGATGGGTTTGGAGGCTGAGATTTATAGCTTTATGGAGACTTTGCTTTGTGAATCGAATCCCTTTTGATATTTCAGACTGACTTTCTTTTGTCCCTTTAGGTCAAATACAATGACTTCCCCTCCTTTTATGGAAATGTGCTGTTTCAAAGGTTTCTCCAATTTTGTAATAGTCCTTTTAATAGCAGCCTAAATCAACTTCTTGTGGGAGGAGCCTTATGCATGAGGAAATCATGCAGAACTATGTTCAAAATAGTCAAATTACCGCTGTTACTTTGCGGTTGTCTCCATAAACAAGACCCGCATTAACAGCCAGAACATCATCGGTTGAGGTCGTTTCTTGTCAGATGTACGTTGTAATGTTCTCTAAATGGTCTAAATAGTCCAATTCTCTATTCGTGACCGTTTTTTAATTTTGGAAGGACTGTTGTTAAACATGATCGACTGAAATGCCAGTTTTTGTATAATTATGTAAGGCCCACGTGGGCAGTGGTTAGTCACCTATTTGTAACTCCCAAACAAGAATCTAAGCAGTCTAACGGCACATAATAGCTAATCAGTCTTTAGCAGCCAGTTGTGCTAATGTCTTTTGTCTTATGGTAGTGGAAAAGACAGATAAGTCATTAATAAAAAAAAAAAGGAAGTTCAGCTGTGTCACTTACAGTATTAGCTTTCATCACTTCGTAAGGCGTATCATCTATTTCTCCCAATTTTACCACAGAGGTCCTCTAATTAGCCCCCTGCTAGCTTATTTGTTAGCCATGTTATTAGCTCTCAGAGCTAACTTAGCCACAGCAGAGTTGGTTAGCCCGCTCAAGCTACAATAAGTCTCTTTTAATCTTTCATCATGAAAATTTCAAATTGTCTAATACCATAGATGTATGTACCTATTCAACTGCTTGATACAGAAAATAAAATTCTTTACAAAAAATAGCTCCTCAGTTATTATGTGTTAGCTATTTACTATGTAAATTCTTGGCAGAAAGCAAAATTGTTAAATGTCAGAGATCATTAAAAGGTATATTTACTTCAAAATATTTAAACAATAACAAAAGTGTAACTCCTTGTTTGTGTGCTTGTTTTGTTGACCATGTAGACCATGCAGGCTGGACGCCTCTGCATGAAGCGTGCAACCACGGCAACATTGCGTGTGTGGAGGCTTTGCTACGTCACCGCCCTGCACCTGTGCTTAATAACCAGGTGTGTGGAGTCAGTCCACTGCAGGATGCCGTGCTAAACGGACACTTGGACATCGCCAAAATGCTACTTGAGCATGCAGGTGAGTGAACTTCATCAAAACACACAGAGACTCAGTGCTTTAGAGTAAGAGCTGACGTAAGCAATGACACAAAGTATTGGTTTTATACATAGACAATAAAATGTGAACGTAGTGTCCGTGACGTCACCCTTAGGTTTCTCAAGAGCCAAAATTTAGCTCAAAGTGGCAGTTTCTAACGGTGGCTAATCCAAAAAAGAGCAAAGAAGTGGAGCGTAGGTTGAGCCACTCCCCCAACCCCTCACATGTAGGGATTAGTCTATATCCATGAGGTACCACGTCCGCTCCGATGCCGAGGAAAATTCTGCCGGTTGTCCTTTTCGGCCAAATGTCCATTAACTTTCTTTTTTCTTTGTGTTGTAATTTTAAACTCTGGTGGATTCATGAGGACTATGGTTAACTGCTCCTCAGATCTCTGCAGGGTAAATCAAGACAGCTAGCTAGAATATCTGTCCAATCTGCTGCTGCTCCTTTAAGAAAGGTCAGTACATGTGTGAGTCTGTTTGGAAAGTGGACAAAAGAGAGATTGAGGAAGAGGAAGCAGACGTGTACATGCGACCGGAGCAGATTTGTACACAGTGTGTCCAAAATAAACCCCAGACTGAAAGCCAAGTTCATTCATTTGCTCACCAGAAATGGAATTTTAACCCCGATGTTATTCGTTTTATAACGTGGGCCCTGGAGGTAACAAGTCTCCACTGGTTTTCTGACCACCATGGTTGGAAATGAAGCAATCAGGGAAGGTCAACAAATTGAACATTTTAAATTAAACAGTTTATTAACGTGCACTTGTTGCCCCGTGGGCACTGATGCTCATCTGTTGAAATTTCCAAATGCCTTCCTACAGTTTCTTAATAAAAGTGGGCTTATCACACAAACAAACGTACATGTGTCATTAGCATGAGAAAAAAATGAGATTTTAACTGTGTTGGGCTCGGACATAAATATCTTAGTGCCTGTCGGGCTCTGGTCGGGTTTGATTACTGCTCTGTCGGACGCGGGCTGGGCTCGGACAGAAAAATGCGGCTCAATCAGCACTCTAGTGTGTATGTCCTAATTTGATGGGATACACTTAACTGTTTATTCATATGTCTTAATGTAATCCATCTTCCTTGAAACTCATTAAACCAAATGGTCCTTGTCACATTGATGGAATCATATAATGTTAAAATGAAACACCTTTAACTTGTCTAGCCAGTTGGCTGCCAAGAGAGCTAATCTGTAGAATTAGCCATTCAGCTAATGATTTACTGCAGTGGTGGGCTGCATGTCACTGCTGTTGTAGCCAAGACACACTTTAAATGTAATGTAGCCAACAAATGCAGCCGCGCTTACTGACAGATTGAATGCTGCTTTCAACCTTATTAGCACGGCTAGTTTTATCTCAGCTAGCCTCCTGGTAGAGTGAGCGACCATTTTGATGGTGGGGCTTTTAAAGGGGCACTACACCGATTTTACACATCACATTCAGTTCATTCATCACACAGATGACTACTTTGGCCTCTGGACGGTATTAATTTGCATAATGGGAAATGTAGGATCTAGAGTTTTTTGGGCTTAATCCATACTTAAAATGAAAATGTAGTTTAATGTTTTATCTTACTAGAATATCCCTTTTAATATAGTGAAATCTACAATTTGTTAAGGTTATCTGAGAGTATATTACGGTTACCTACATGTACATCTAAAGAATTATGGGTTGCACACATACAGTGCAGTTGCCCAAGAAAAAAAGAATTGGTACTGGACCCCAGAGGCTGTAGCAGGTGTCTGCTTCTTCACTGTATGAATTGTAGATCATATATACCATCATTGCCCCCACTGCTTTCTTTGCTGCTTTACTGCTTTCTTCTTTTCTCTGCTGTCTTTATCATCCTCATGCAATCCTGCACTGCAGTGTCTGTCCAAACAGATTACAGCATCACCTCAGAGATGTCTGTTAATGTCTTTTTGACAAGATTAGAGGAGTCAGGATCCGCCGCTTGCGAAATTCACACACTGTTTTTTGTGGAAATGTGTCACAACACAACTAGTTTGTGCGTCGGCATGTTTGCATGCCACATACAGTCTGAGCTCAGGGGGGTTGAAGCGAGCGTGACGGGTGTCATAGCTCAAGAGTAAAGGTGGCGTTGCTTGATGTGCAGCAGAGGAAATGCGTGTGTGTTTTTGGGAAAAGTTGGGGGTGGGGGTGTCATTTGCCAACATTGAACAAGTCTCCCATATAACATACCTCTGCCTCTGCTCACCTCTCAGTTTGACTAATTATAGTTAATTTGATCCGACTTTTCCATTAACACATGTACATATTCTGTCCTCAAAAAATAAATTAGACTGGGATTGTTTAGTCCCGGAGAGGAAACAAGAGAGCGCTCCCTTTTTTTTCTCAGTAACAGGAGGGAGAGCAAATTAAAAGAGGTCAGCGGAAGAAGCAGCTGTATCTGTAAAATTAAAAGATAAAGAGAGTGTGTCTGTGCAGCAGACGTCTGGCCTGCTGTCTAGGCCAGGTCTCTTCGCAGGGACCAAGCAGAACAACAGGAATAAGAATACTCCCAATCTGAAACACCTGCAGGCTAATACATTATACTACTTTTTCTCACTCGCTCTCTCCAGACTGTTTGCTATTTCCTCACACCTTGATGGCGGGTTGTCTAAAGGCTACAGCAGGGAGCTGGTGAAGAGGTGATCCTCTTGACTCCAGGCTACACTGTCTCTTATGGTTTCTTTTCTGTGATCTCCATCTGGTTGCCATGGACACCATCGATAGGCCAAGCATTTTCTGTCTTCTTTTTGTTTAGATCTTTAAGTCCTGGCTGTTAAATGTGGAAAGTTTTGGCTTTGGGGCTACATCATGCTTAGTTACTATAAGCATCTTTATGTTGATGTTTATTCCAGCAGAACCTTTGTGCTCATGGCAGCATTTCTAACACCCATACATCAGACTGCTTTTTAAATGTTTGGCCAGGGAGAATCGCTGCAACGTCCCATGACAGGAAAACAGGCTAGTGGGCCAGATGCATTTCCATTCCTCTTTCTCTCTTTATTTATTAGAGTCCTGTGTTTAATGCCTGCTACATCTCGTGAAACTATATTTTCCATTGGGGCATTCACCCTGCTGTTTCCAACAGAGAGGCTGAACCTAGCTGCCAAGGAGCTGGTAGGCCAGAGAGGGTGACACTGGCACTCCAACAAAGCCTTTATTTGAGAGTGATCTCACTCCTTGTGTGTGTGTGTGTGTGTGTGTGTGTGTGTGTGTGTGTGTGTGTGTGTGTGTGTGTGTGTGTGTGTGTGTGTGTGTTGTAAGGGGGGAAGGGTGAGTGGATCCCACCCCCTACCCACTCTACCTAAGTCCCTCCAGGCTATGGAGCTGGCAAGCAAAGAATGCCATGGCTGATGGCAAGGCTTACTCTGCTCTCCTCCCCTCCTCCTCCCATTGCCCATGGCCACCCCATATGACCCTGTGTGTGTGTGTGTGTGTGTGTGTGTGTGTGTGTGTGTGTGTGTGTGTGTGTGTGTGTGTGTGTGTGTGTGTGTGTGTGTGTGTGTGTTTGTGTTTGTCCCTGTCCCTTCATCAGCTGGTAGGAGTGTTTAAATCTTGCAGGGTGGCCAGGGCATGCGGTACCCTTGATTGGAATGGAAATTGACCCAGAGCCTTTTGCTGAGCAGTTCAGACCTGAAACACACATACACACACACACACACTGCAGAGGCGTGTCAGTGAGCATAGAGGGTGGAGAAATAAAGAAAAGAGCCTTTAAGCTGTCACCACTCTGCCCTGTGACCATAATCACTGATGGCGTCCTCTCAATACAGCCCACCGTGTTATTAAGCACAGCCAGTCCACCTGGACTTGTAAACACACACACACACACACACACTGATTTAGATTCTTGGAGGAGAAAGTGTATCGGAGCAGAAAGAAAGAATTGTTCAGGTATGTGTAAAGGTGTTTAAATGTTTCTCATTTGTCTAATTTTGTTTGTTTTGTTTGGCTTGAGTCAAGTTCAGGGAAGGCAAGAGAGGTTGCTACATGACTGCTTCTTCATTTTCTCTTCGGAGTATTGTGCATCTCTGTTACACACACGGTTGGTTAATGCGCAGCATCCTGAGGTCCCTGCAGATCTTAATGTGAATGAGTGTTTGTGGAGCAGAAAGATGTCATTTGCTCAGTGGCACAAGAAACGCACAGTCCCCTCAGACCGCTGTAGTCAGTCATGGTTTGTCTCTGTCTGTTTGTCTATCTCTGTCATAGATCTCTGAGACACACACACACACACACAGGTAATGCTTTAGACACACTTGGGCGGCTTCACTGTCAGCACGGTAAAGAAAGTTCATTCTTCTTAGCACTTATTTCCCTGTGGGTCCTGAACTGGCAACTGCGTGGAGCTGAGCGCTCGTACCATTAGAGGTGAGGCTTTGTTTGGAGCCCTCGGCTTCACTCGGGTGTGTTGATGTTTCAGCAGCAGGTTTCTTCAGGCTGTATTTCAAGGACTTCCCTCGCTGGGAATTCTAGACTAGATTTTTTTTATCTTTCTCCTCTCTTCCTGCCTCTCTCTCTCGTGATCCACCCCCAACCTTTCTTTCTGTGTTATGGGGTGGTTGCCAGGATTAAGTCTGGCGCTCTATCCAACAGTCTCCCCAGTCGTTCTTCAATGTGCTCTAAGAGGAGGGAGAGACCCCTTTTCTAGATGAACCTTATGTGTGCATGTTTTATACAGATAAGAATCAAAGTGTAGGGTGATTTGTTACAAAAGGTTTCTTTCAGGCCCAGCACCACCTTTACAGTGTACAAACATACAAATGCCTTGCCCCTTTATAAACAGCTGCAGCTTTTGGTGAGCGTGAAGGCCGCAGTGAGCTAGCTTCAGCAAAAAGGAATTGTTATTAAGTATTTTTATGTATTGTACTGTCCTCTTTCGCCTACAAGGTTCAGCAGGAATGTAATGTAATATTTTTATTTGTAAGGACCACATAATAATTGATTGTGAATTTGTAAGTGTGGAAAGAAATTGCTCTTCCATCCACAAAGGCAAGTTTCAAGGTTTAGTTTGTTTCTTTTGTCCGCTTCCGGTGCCTCTGTCTCTGTACTCACTCATTATACATCATAATTGTAGTACTCTTTTCTTTTTCAGCCTTTAAAGTGCCCATTTTATGAAAAAATCCCCTTTTCTGGGATTTGGGGTGTTATTTTGTGTCTTTGGTGCTTCCACATGCATACAGACTTGGAAAAAAAACTACCCATGCTGTTTTGAGTGAAATTCAGGTTTCTGAATGTCCTCTGCCTTCAGCCTCCGGGTGAGCTGTTCAAAATCTGCACGGCTTTCTACGTCACTAGCCGACAGAGGTGGGTAGAGTAGCCAAAAATTGTACTCAAGTAAAAGTACTGTTACTTCAGAATAATATGACTCAAGTAAAAGTAAAAGTAGTCATCCAAATAATTACTTGAGTAAGAGTAAAAAAGTGCTTGATAAAAAAACTACTCAAGTAGTGAGTAACTGTTGAGTAACGTCTGATTTATTTCTTAACACAAGCATCAACCAGACAGACAACAATACAAAATAATCATCTTTAGGCAAATTATAGTTAATCCCATCAATAAAATAAATTAAAATTAATTTATTAATTACAAAATAGCTTAATTGAGAGACTTGTCACATCAAAATTGGATGGATACTGCTTGTGCAAAACATACTGGATGTAGTTAACCTAAAAGACAAACATCCACCTATCCACAGCAAAAACTAAAATGACCGCTACGTTTCCTCAAGTTAGATGCTGAGTTTTTGAATGCTCACATGTCCGTTTGTTTTGGTCGACACAGAAGACGCCGCACAATGTAACTGCTGTTTGCACTTTTCCTAAGGTAACCATGCTTTCACTATGAGGCCGGGGGGTTTCTCCTCCTACTGGTCTGCGTTGCTTTGGCGACGTTTGCTACGACTGTAAAGCTAACCTGTCCCGCCGCTGAGCTCGAGTATGGTCATGTGACTGCACAACGACGTTTGATTGGTGAAACACTGTCACGTGGTAGAGCCTTCAGCGGAAGACTCTCTCTCTCTCTGTCAAAATAAAACATTAAAATGAGGCGTACGCTGGGGTAAAAACAATGAAGCGTAGAATACCAAAGAGGTAAAAAGAAAAGTAACGAGCTCATTGTAACCTAATGTAGCGGAGTAAGAGTACAGTTTCTTCTTCACTAATCTACTCAAGTACAAGTTAAAGTATAGTGATTTAAAACTACTCCTAGAAGTACAATTTTTTCAAAAACTTACTCAAGTAAATGTAACGGAGTAAATGTAACTCGTTACTACCCACCTCTGCTAGCCGAGATGAAGTAACTAACCGTAGTAATTCTAAATGGTAAAACACCGCTACAACACACACTAGTTCACCATTATCTACAAAAGGACTACTTCCATGTCCCTGTTCTGCAGGTATTCCACAAATGCCCCTCGTTTAGAAGAAGTCTCCCAGCTAATCCTGCCTTCCACTGACCAAAGTTGGAGAAAGGGTTATCTAGCAGATGTTATCATTACCTAGCTACTGAGCATGTGTGACTCCCAACAAAGATAGTATAGAAATGAGATGTCTCCCTCTGTAGCTAAAACAGAGACCTAAACACACAGGGTGAAAGATCAATGTACAGTACAACAAAAATATGGTGTTTTTTGACAATGAAACCATGTAAAGCTATTCTGGAACAACCTCAAAATACAATTATGAACCTGAAAATGAGCATAATATGGGAACTTTAATTAAAACGACAATACCGGATGGAATTGATTAGCATATTAAAAAACATGTTTTGTGTATATATATAAAATAACAGGCAAGACAAAAAATCTACAATGGGTGTTGAAAAGCAAGAATAGTTGAATGTTTAAATGCTGGTGCAGTCATACAGTAAAAAATTAAGTATATATCAAGACATTGAACAGCAGTTGAGTGTGTTTGCTTAAGTCATTCTTTAAATAAGAAACTAAACCCGCGTTTGTAGAGTGTTGGAGCAGCAGTAAGGATGGCTCGTACAGTGGGTGCAGTTAGTCGTTCAGCGAGAATGTTAAGTGAGTCCGAAGTTCCCAAGTTTAACTTTGCCATCACAAAGTCAAATGTAAAGGCTTCATATAATAAAGAGAAGTGTCTGTGTTTTAAAAGGTGCAGTCAAATGTGACAATTTTGCTACTGCTGCAATAGCAACGAAATTAAAACGCAATGGGTCAAATTTGTATGAAACTAATGAGAGAGCTTTGCAGATGCTGAATTTTAAATCAGTCTGTATTGATATGTTTATTGCTTTAGTTGCTCGGTGGAGTGGATGGAGTATTCCAATCTACTATCAAAATAATTCTCAAATAGTTTGAATAACTAAATGAGCCGTTGTGCATGCTGATGGCATCATAGGAAACTGTTTATTTGCATGCACAATGATGATTCAGTGCATGACATATTATTAGAGCAAACAGCTGATGGCGGTGATTAGCCTTTTCTGATTCAAGAGACCAGTTAAGAGTTCATTTATGGCTCCACTCAGATTTTTTAAGACTCTTATAACCCAACGCTGATCAGCATCCAGTAAATCAGAATATATCTGATAACTCTCCTCACTAGAGGTGTTTGAGCGGCAGAGGATTACACAAAGCTAGCAGTTGGTGTCCATGCTTTTACATTCTACATCCCATCGTTATCTGCCCCACCTCCTCTGCAAGGCTATGATCCCAACTTTAATCTGTGTCTGACCCGACTGTTTGGGTGAGCAGCTCACCAACACAGTAATCAGACACAACCCATTAACATGACGCCCACCTGTGAGAATACAGAGCCTGTCACTGACTGTGATGACAGAAGAATTTGAAGGGAAGCATAGCAGAGGCAATGCAGCATACGCTAGTACTGTTATACAAAAGACATTGACCCAACTGGCTGCTTCATCTGCTGTTACCTCTACAGGCTTTTATGCTCTAAATATCAAGGTAGAAAAGGGGAGAAAATATCGCTGAGGCTAAAGCACAGAGGGATGTTTGCATATTCACATGTCTGGCTGGTCTTTCTTTTTTCCTGCATCTGATGCTCCTCCGCTGGCTGCTTTGGTGCTTCACTTGATTGGCCTTGTTTTTGCTGTGGTTTCTAGTTGCTAGCTAGCAGCTCCCTGATGATGTGTGACGCCGTGCCCCTGGCTGCAGTTCACACACTCACCCTGCCTCTCTTTTTCAGGCGGCGGGGGGGGGGGGGGGATAGAGAGAGAGAGAGAGAGAGGATGTTTACCATGCTGTGGAGCTGCCTGCTTCCCAGCTTGTCTGCCTCAGCCACAGCATCGGGAGGGAGGGAGGGAGAGAGAGACTTTCTTTCCTTCCCTCACTCCCTCCCGCTTTTTGCGCCAATTTTCCCATCCTCCACTCTTGCGTTTTATATTTCTTGTCTTCGCCTGCCCTCTAAAGGCCAAAGGGCTTTGCTGTGTGTATGTATGTGTGTGTGTGTGTGTGTGTGTGTGTGTGTGTGTGTGTGTGTGTGTGTGTGTGTGTACAGTCAGACTGCATCTGGCTGGCTGGTGCATCAGGCAGTGGCTTTTGCTCGGCATGTGAATTTCCTCCCTCTGCTGTAGCTTCAGAGCTGAGGTCTTAGCAGGGCAATTTCACATCCGTGTACACACACACACATGCATAAAGGATGGTGTAATTACCCTGTGCTCTCATGTAATCCCTCAGGTGCTGTATTTATCTCCACGGCAGCATATCTGACACCCAGCGCCAATACCTGGATTCACTTCAGTCGCAGTCCCTGCACCAAAACCATTCCCCAGCCTCTAGTCTCACAGTTTGTGTGTGTGTGTGTGTGTGTGTGTGTGTGTGTGTGTGTGTGTGTGTGTGTGTGTGTGTGTGTGTGTGTGTGTGTGTGTGTGTGTGTGTGTGTGTGTGTGTGTGTGTGTGTGTGTGTGTGTGTGTGTGTGTGTATGTATGTGTGCATTGCATTATAAACAGCAGGTGATGCTATGTGTATGTCTTCTGTTAGAAAATATGTAATTTAGCACTGGCTATGACCGTTGATCTCTATATCAAGTGCAGTTGAGCTGTGTGGTGGAGCATTAGAGCATGTTTTAAATCCCAGGATGGTTAGTAAGTGAATATCTTGTCCAGAGGATAAAACATATTAGTATAGAAATGGAGGAAAATACATTTAAATTCTGGGAAAGCAAAAGACACAAGCTGATGCTTAATAGAAATAAAAGGGAGAAAGTCAAGCAGGTAAATATGCAAACGTGACAAACGGCAGACAGCACGCACCGAGACACACAGTTAGCTTTCGGGCAGACACATCTACAATCAAACACGCAGCTCAACAGTCATTGTACTGGCTTTCAGGCAATCTGAGCCCAGGGCCGCGCTGCAGGGGCCCTGTCCTCCCCACACCAGTGTCATCCCCCTTGTTGGAGCCGTCCCTCAGCGACACAGTGACGTCGGGGAGCGCTGGGAAGATAAACTTCTCAAGCTTGCATTTCTGTCTCTTGTGCTGATGTGCAATCTTGTGTGTGAGCCATGGTAGAGACATGACAGAGAGAAAACTTTGGAAGTATTATTTAATTTTAAGTTTGTCTCTTTTCATTTTTGGGTCCTCTATATTTTATTGCAGTTTAAATGTCCCTGTATTGTGCCACCCGAGAAAAAGTACTGCTTTAAAATGTTTGCGTTTGTGGCTTAAAGGCCCATTGAAGAGCTCCAAGGCTGGTCCTTTCAAAGGGAGGCACGATACATGAGACATGATCAGGGTGGGAAATTAGCACCCGCCACCAGCCAATGGCGGGTACTTTTTCAATGTGGTGGGTGACTTTGCCTTGTATACCAGCCACAGTGGCGGGTGAAGTGGTTTTCAGCGCTACTCTGTGACCTCTGTTTAAAAAATGTGGCAACATATCCCTGGTGTTAAGAGGCCCTCTGCGGAGTCGGTAGTAGCAACTGTTGAGGGCAAAGTACAGAAAAAGAGAAGGTACTTTTTCGAATAAGCGGCGCATTGTGGCAAAGGGAAAACAAGGTAATGGTTAGCCTAGTAGGGTTGGACTATGTCCCCTAAATTGGCAGTTGATCAGGCATACATTCAAATGCCCTCTGTAAATAGACAGTATTACATGCTGCCGCTGGTAGGGGCAGCACATTACAACTTGACCTTCTTTCACTTACGGTGCCGTCTAGACTTAATCAGATCTCCGTGCTCTGCATAACGACAGTAGTAGTAATAGCAGTAATAACCTAATATACCATCATTACTGAGATTATCAATAAACAGAAACATAACTCTTGCAGCGCACATGAACAGATGCGCAATATTAGCTCACATATAAAATAGCACCCTCGTGAATTAGCCTACTGTTGCCAACGTACATTCATAAATCCTACATAACTTCGTCATCAGACTTACTGATGCACGTACAAAGTAGTATCCCCAAAGTTAGTCCAGTGAGGGAAAACGTTCCACGTTAACGCCTTTTCTCTCTCGCTCGAGACTGCTGTGTCCAAGCCGAGGCGCAGAGCATGACTTAACCGCATGCTGATACATTACTAGGCCGAGGGGAGGGGGGGACGTGGCATCACGATGGTGGCTCTCCATCGTGATGACAGTCAACCATCACGATGGACGATGATATATCATCCATTGGCACAACCATATAGCCTACTTTACAGACGACCAGTCCATGCGCTGTACTTACTGTCGAACCTACTCGTCTTCAGAAAATGCAAACAATTTGTTCATTAGAGGAACACCTAACCTTAAATTAGAGGCAATAAAAGACCACGAGTCATCCAAGTCTCATATCAAGTGCACTGCCATACAGCTGGCAAAGATGGGACCCCAGGAGCGTCACAATAAAGACTTACATTTTTTTTCACATCACTTTTTATTTGCTAATGTTAATAAAATATGTATTAATAATACTAAATAATGTACATAATAAGCAATTTAAAATATGCTAGTGCACTTTCTTTTATAAATTTGAAATCCAGAAAAAGTGGCTGGTAACAAATATAAGTGGCTGGTAAAATTGGGCATCCACCAGCCACTGTGCCTGTGGGCAAAAAAGTTGATTTCACACCCTGGACATGATGTATTTTAAAGCAAAACTGCCTCAGTCAGAAGATGGGTCTATTTTCCAGCAGACATGATTTGGCATGTTAATGTGTGTCTACAGCCACTCCTACGGCATGAGCGTAATAGCGAGCACAGCTTGTTATAGAAACCTGGTGATCATGACCTGCTGTGAACAACCTCACTCTCTCTCACACAGCACGTCGCTCCGTCTCCCTCGCCCTCCCCTCTGCCTTTCTCTTGTGGCCACTTTGATCAAATCTGTGCTCTTATGTCCTTGACTGGTGCCCCCGATGCCTGACCCCTGCATTTGAAAATTCCCCGCTTATGTAAAAGTTTATGTAGATTAATGCCACAATTTATGCAGATTGAGTTTTTGCCACTCAGGCTTGAAGCACTAAAAGGTAGATGAGCGCTGACCTTCCCCGCTAACAGCTACGTGAGCTCTCACCGATTATCTCATAACTGCTACACACAGTGTTGGTTCAGTGGCAGACAGAGAGCTGGAGAGCAATTTCAGAAATCATATTGTTCCATTTTGAACTTTTTTTGTATGGTGTCATTTAAAACAAGGCTGTCATTTTGTCAAAATGACATCTGGGAGGTTTAGTAAGTGTTGTTTATGTCACAATGCACACGCACAGACACACACAATTGTCCCTTTTTGAAACATAATGCTGCAGCCCATCAAACAGAAACAACTGGCAGCAGTGTTGGTATCAAGCGGCCGTCTGTGTGTAACGCCGAGCCTCCACAGAGCCCTAAACATTGCATGTGGCAGCAGCATTGCCGAGGTTGAACAGTCAAGTACCATCAGGAGAAGTTTGCGATAGAAATGGGTCTATCTGAAGGAAATCAAAGGGCTCACACTTGACTCGACCAGCTCCATGTTGGCTAAGTGCACAAGGGCCTGTCTGACACTAGAAAATGGCTTTCAGACTGAACAGACAAAGCACAAAGAGAGAGTAGAGGATACATGTCACCGTTAGAACTTCCCTGGCTTTGTAGACTGTCAGGAAATAATGACTGTCATGTTCAGTGTGAATGTAGTGCAGCGTTGAAAGGGTAATGTCAAGTTTGTTGGGGAGGTTTTGAAAGTATTTGTCGCTTAAATTAGAGATGTTCCGATACCAGTATCGGTATCGCCTTTGATACTGCCTAAAACGCTAATATCGGTATCCGGAAGTACTGGAGTTTATGCACTGAGCCGATACCACATAATAAAGCCCTAAAGAAAATCTATCTTAAATTACTGTATTCATGTTCTTTTTCCATTATAACTGTCAAACTGGATAATAAAAGAAAGTTCTGTGGCGTTCATTGTTTGTTTTTGTTCATGTTTTAAAAAGAGTTTAACCTGAGCCAGACCGACAACAAAGATAGGTAGCCAATGCGCAAGTTCAGGTGTCAGAATCAGTATCGGGATGCAAAAAAAATGGTATCTGACCATCTCTAACTTAAATAATAATAATGAACTTCATTGAAAGTGAACACAGTAGATGGGTAGAAGTTTCAGCAGTCATTTTCTGATGTCACAGTTGAGGTCTGTTGCGAGTTTATCACCCCCTGTAACTTTCTGTGTATTTGATTCTAATGATATTGAGTTTGCGTGCGGCAGTACATAAAAAAGGCCAACATGAGAGTAGAGCCTCCATCAGCTCACCAACCCTCTGCGCCTTGTACACAAACACAAAGTGACCTGCCAGCCCCACAGTTAAGACAAAGTGTCAGCTGAAGTTAGGGCTGAAGTGAGCTAAAAGCCCGAGCTGGCATTGAGGCCCCAGCTGTTCACTTTGAGTGTGTGTGTGTGTGTTATTTATATATATATCTGTTTCTGTGTCCTGTCATTGACCCGTGTAGTGTCTCTTCCGCCTTATTTGATAATGATGCTGTCATGTTAGCGCTGATGCCTCCGCTGGCTGTTTACATTTGACTCATTAACCTCCCAGTTTAAGGCTAAGCTGCCATTTTAATATCAAAATCCTACTGCGGTATATCGCAGCTTACTAAAACTACAGGTGGATTCTAATTTTAAGTCAGTTCATTAGTAGTAGTTTATTTCCCAACAAGTACCTTCAGGTGATGCCACTTGTATCCAGAGCACATCCTTCATTGCTTTCAATCTGGCAGGCAATTTTAAAGATTTAGTGAAGGTAGAAGAATACTCAATAAATCAATCTTTTTGTTTAGCACAACAAAAGTCATGCAACACAAAGTGCTTCACATTTCACATTACTTGCCGGGGGGGTCAAAGAGTATTTATGTTTTAGTAGTGTTTCCATTTAAATATTCTGTTTTGTGTGAAGCTGAAAGTGTTTGTGCACCTGAACATTACAGTATGCACTCGTCCTTGTGCTCTCATGCGGAGTTGTCTTACTTCAATAGAGGTAGGGACAGACCTCTTAAACAGAGTCTTAAAAACACTCAACACTGTCATTGTACAATGTTGATAAAGTATGTGATACTATTAGAACAAATTAGTTAACTTGAGTTTTGTTCTCTGGCAGTTTATGAATTTTTTTTTTTTTTTTAAACAGTCAAATATTTGCAGTCATGCTTGTTTCAGGTTGTAGTTGAAGCCAGTTGTGTGGTCTGATCCTGTGTACCTCTGCCCCCTCCAGGCTCCGTTCTCCTAGAGCAGACTGACAGAGACGGGCTTACTGCGCTGGAACTGGTCTCTGCAACAAGTCAGAGAGAGGAGCTCCTCCACAGTGCGCAGATTGGGGACTCAGCCCAGAGAAACAATGTTACTAAGGTGTTGAACCTGCCCCTGCTGGAGGCCGGATCCTCTCTGCTGGCCCACCTCATTTTCTCCTACCGACAAGAAAAGGGTCTGCCCAGCCACCTGCAGCCCAGCGACAAGCCCTACAGCCTGGGCTACAAGCTGGTCAGGGCCCTGGAGACACACTCATACCAAAAGTGACTTTGGGCTGGACAGACCAGCAGGCGGTGAGGCTGGTGGAGGATGCAGAGACACTGCTGGAGTTCAGCAGAGGGAGTTACCTGGGCCAGGTGTCACAGACAGTGAAAGAGTGCAAAGGAGAGAATACAATGTTCCTAATGGAGATACTGGAAGATCTCAAGGCCCGGGGGAAAGCGCTAGTGGCTGATATGTGACAACACACCGAGAAAGACTTGATTGTGCAACCTTTGATTGAAATGCTAACAAAAGGCCATCTGTGTCAGTTATAGACAGGTAAATAGGAAAGCATGCATTTTGAAGTTAGCTGTATGTTCATTTCTACGGAGAAAACATTTATTTATTAACTACGTGGGTTGTATATTGTCTTCTACCTTGTTAATATTACTTTTTTCAAATGTAAAAATGTCCCTAAAAATGTATTTTTGTTGAATGTTCTAAGTTGCATGTTTGTATGTCAACACGATAACTTGTACAGCGACTGATACTACCTCAGGTTCTTCTTTCTACTGATACTTTGTTCAAAGAGAATAGTTTTTTTTTTTTTACATGTTAATTATTATTTATCACAAAATAAAGGAAAATAACTAACAAATGCAGTGGCTTCAAGTGACGGCCACAGTGAAAGAGAGCGGAAAGCCAGTTGTAGTCCTCCTGGTCTGAGCTGCTTGAGGCGCTGATGTGCACTGAGGGGCTCGGCCACACAGACAGCTGTGAGGAATGAGCCACTTCCTGAAGCTGAACATGAATGAAGAAAGGGGCTCAGGCCTGCTTGTTGGAGTTGGTCGAGTGGGCGAGGGAGCAAAGGAGGGGGGATTTGAACCTGAAATATGAATTTGGTGCCTCAGACTGAGATGAATGGCCGTACATTTCCTTTGCTGCTATGAGTGTTGGTTTGGAAACGAAAAGAAGCAGAAAATAAATGTTGCAATAATTCAGACACTCTGAAGATGATAAAAAATATTTAATTTTGTGTTTGTTTTTCTGTTTTTTTCTTTCAAAATAAGCAACATACATCAGATGCATTTAATTTCCCAAACCAGAAATAAACATCGAATTTTCTCCCCCCGACTAACCCCATATCTCGCTTCCTTATTCCTGTCCTGAAATGTCATTGGTCCGAACTGGGCACATGAAAATGATGTCACAGGCAGGCAACATAGCAGGCGGAAAAAGACAGATCTTAGAAAATGAGGCAGGCATACACCTACTTTACAACATCAACAACAGGCATACTGTATAAAATACAAACATAAATTAAATAGCTATGTACAGTATTTAAAAAATAAATACTCATTTCAACTTGGTGCAAATAAAAGGGCTTTTTTTCCTTTTACATCTGTCAGTCCGATACATTCCTTTATATAATTTATTTTCTCTAAATAATACAAAATAAAAACACTTTGGTTGCTTTCAAACAGCTGAAATTCAATAAAAATGACAGAACAAGAAACGGTATTTGGATGCAATACCACACAATAGTCACCAAAAATTTTGTAAAGTAACTACATACAGTAGTAGACACATACATAGGGGGGTATTCAGACATATCACATATTTCAGGCATTATAAAACGCCATCCTTCACAAGCCACAGTGTTTGTTGAGGAGGCTATAATCAGTCTGCGACGCTACTCTTAGGGGACAGTCTGTTATTGTCTTTCAAGTGGATTCCTCAAAACAACAAAACAAAATCAATGGCCCTCTGGAGTGACAAATCCAAGCCTGATGATATTTAAGCATGGATATGGATGGGTAAAGAGGGAGGAAAAGGGTAGAGGCAATGGCAAGCAGACAGGCAGGGTTAGAAGATGACACAATAGCAGAAGAACGCTTTAGTTGTGGTAGAGAGGGGGTGTAGAGCGATAAAGATACAGAGACAGACAAAGGGGGAGATGGAACACAAAGATGGGAAGTGGGAGAAATGGAGGCAGGGATCAGTAGGATGAGGGGAGACCTTCTCAAATGTAGCCTGAGCTGTGATCTTTCAACAGATGCTCAGCAAGAAGCCCAGGAGGCCGTCCCTTCAGACAGGGTTGCAACCCCGTTCACTGACGAATGAGGGAACCGTAGAGAGAGCAAACGGAGAGAAGCATGATGGTAAAAGAGATCTGAAATAGCATAAAACCCACACACATACGCACACATTCCTCCATCCCTGACATCTCAGGCCCAAGTCCCCTCAGAGCTTTGCCTTGTCACACAGCAACTTGCTGCTCATCTAGCTGACGGCCTTCTACACCAGTAAACTCCACACCAAATAACAGCTGGCACTTCTGCTGCACCACACCAGACACACACACACACTCTTCAACATGCTGACACACACACATCAACTGAATCTATGCATCAGTGTACAGCTGGAGGGTTGATACAATTGTAACACACACTGACACTGAGAAAAGCAACGTGTCTTTGATTGCATAAACGTGTACGCAAACACTCTCATACACAGTTCACATACACAAGCCTCTGTCTCTGGAAAGACAGATCAAAGTTGAGCTGTGGGCACAGGAGGTGGGGCAGATGGAGAGGGTGGCCAGCCCGGGGCACAGCATCACAGAGAGCATGTTTGTGTGAGTGTGTGTGCCTGAGAGGGAGTAGAATGTGCCTGCTCCCCTAAATGGGATGTTATGCTTTCATCTGTGAGCAAGTAGGTGCAGTATGTGTACGCAAGATCTCTTAAAGAAGCATTGTATTCACGTTAGAGGATGTGTTCTTCTTTTTCCTTTTGTGCCTGCATGCATGCTTGTGTGTGTGTGAATGCTGTCTTGTGTGGCCGCCAAGGCAAGCGGGGAGATGAGAGGAAAGGAGACCAGCCTTTCAAACAAGATTAGGGCTGTGGCAGCCTAAAGGCCTGCCTGCCTGGCGACACACTGCATAGACTGGGTGACATCTATATTAACAACAGCAGAAGGCCCAGTCTGCTGCGCCTCCTGACAGACAGAGAAGGTGTCTTGATGATTGGCTGACAGGGGACTTTGACATGTTTTTAAGGGGTTAAATGAGGCTACAGCTAAATTATCTGGATATTTGGGGCAAAATACAAACTGTCTAATCCTCTACAGTGATATTCCTTTTTCCTCTGGGTACTATTTAATTATGATTATGTAATCACAATCTATTTTAAGAAGAACAGACTCACTGTACTTTAAACTAATACCACTGTCCACTGTGGTTTGATTTTTTTGTATTAATGTCTTTAAAAAAGAAAAAGAAAAAACAAGCAAATTTGGCCCTTGTATTAAAAGCACAGACAGATACCAGCACAAGCTTTCAGCCTGTTGGTCGAGGTTTGTGTTTGTGTAGAAGGACATATCTGGAGGCTACGACCATAATTGCTAATCAACTTGGCTGGCTGAGTTAAGTGGAAACAATCTAAATTACTGCCAGTGAACATACAACATCATTACGATCCAAGAGAGGTAAACAAAAGGTTCTTCAGTACAAAACCAATTAGAAAATATGAACATTTTGCCAAAAACATTTAATAAGAAGAACAACTTAAAAGTCTATTGCAGAGTTATAATGCCGATGTTAGCATAAGGCTTGTATTTTGATAAACACGGATGCACTAAAAATGTATTTTGAGGATGGTGAGTTTAAATGTTAAAACTTGTTTTACTCATTGTGTGACACTTGTCACTTGTGGCAAATAGATGGACACAGTCCTTGGATCTGTCAGAGTGATGGAGAGAAGAAAAGAGAAGCGTGGCTCACACGGCTGAGAAAAAGGTCATTCCAACCATCCTTTCATCACCTTTTAAACTTAAACATAAATATAACGGTGAATATTAATTTTACTCGTCTTTTTTATACAAAAATTACACTTTGGGAAACTGTACTGTACTGTACATCATGAGCAATTAAAGACAGAACAAATGAGGTTTTAGAGAAGAAAATAAGAAAGAAAAAAAGGAAGGATAGCTGAGCCGAGCTGATACAGAGCTGTCTTCCTCTGCTCCTTAGCGTCCAATAATAAGACCACGAGAAGAAAAGTGAGGAAAAGAAGAGCTGGTGGGCGGACATCTACCCGGGGTTGTTTTTCTTCCTTTTATTTGGACTGGGATTGGGATCCAGTTTCAGCTCTCGGTACTGCACCTGTTAAAACACACAGAAACACACATGCAGGCATGTATGCATGCATGCACGCACACACACACACACACACACACACACACACACACACACACCACCCGGTCAGGTGGAAAGAGCAAAGGATGCTTGAATAGCACAGAAACCCTCCAGAGGCTCTCTGAGTCCAGCTGTGTGGAACAGTGGCCTCAGGGAAGGGATTGCACACCGATTACCACACACACACACACACACACACACACACAATCTATGTACACTGTTCAAAGCTCCAAATACACTTGTGCTTGCACGCAGACACACACAAATAATACACGTACAGACAGACTTCTGCAGATGTGGGACAGAGGCCTAAGGGAAGGGATCACACAAACAAACAGAACAGGGCAAGGCCTCGTGGGAAAGCTTGGAGAGACAACAGAGTCATCTCAGTATGGCAAGATGGTTAGATGACAAAGGGCAGAAGGATGAGAAGGTGACAGAAGATAGTCAAAGTACTGTAACATATAGTGTAGTCATAGTTACTACAGTATCAACTTGTTATTAATCACATGGAGCTTGATACAAATGAGGTATATGTCAGGGGGTTTATCTGTCTAAACATTTAAATACACAAAATGATTAACTCACAGTTCATGTGCTGTTGAATAAAGAGCCTATTCTAAACGTTGGGCAGATAGACAAACTTGTCTGACAAAAACCCAAATGTTAATTAGAGAACGTAGCCTATACTAACTAGTGGCCGGATGTATTAACAACATGCATACGGGAGATTTTTACTGTGTTTGCACCATTCATGGTACAAAACCAAGAAAAAACAACAAAATACAATCTCTTTAACATATTTCTCTCTCCAGTCAGGCTGAACTGAACAGTCTTTGTAAAGCATTCCTTCTTCTCAATGGAAACTTTAGAAGACATGGCCTGATGAGGCTCCTTTCTCTTTACACACAGGTGGACGACCTGTCAGCTATTAGGAGAAGAACACACAAACTGCCGTGAGACTGGATTGGCAAAATATGCTGGTTAGCTTAGCAAAAACAGCTAGCCTTGCTCTGTCCAAAGATAGCAAACCCCACCTAGTGTAAAAAAAGACTGTGGTATATTTTAGGATATTATTTATTATTAATTATTATTATTATAGTTATTATTCTGGAATATTTCTTGATCTGGAGTGGTGACCTTCTGAGGTTTTGTCACTGTGAGGTTGCCAGGCAACAAGCAGAGACTCCAGGAGGTTCATGTGCCCAGCTAAAAAATAATGTAAAATACCAAAAACCTTTCATTTACTCCTTTAAGTTAACCAATAAATTAACATTAAATAACATACTATTTCATGTTAATTTATTGGTTAATTTAAAGCTATACTGCATAGTTTCTGCCGCCCCCATGAGGAATTCTAAGTAATGAAAACAAAACTGTTGGCGCGTCCACATGATACAAGTCTTCCGTGACCGCGCACCGCTGCCACCACTTTGGTGAGCAAAGCTTGGAAAGAAGCTGCTCTTAAGTGATGGACACTCAGACGCAAAAGCATCACAGTGGCTGAGCGTCAACAACCAGAGACTGTCACTCTGGCAGTCTCTCACTTTCAGATGTGTGTGCATGCACACAAATACAGTCACTAGCCTAGACAGATTCAAGGCACTGACAAGCACTAGCCACTGAATCAGAATACTAATAGAATAAAAAAAAAAACTTAACAGTCACAGCACCAAAGAGCCAGTATCGTCTGTGGGATCCTTCCCAGGCTGATGTACTGTAGGCTACTCTGCCTGTCGGATTGACTGACATCCGCTCTGATTCTCCAGGCAGACAACAAACTGACGTCAATATGGGTTCTCTGTTCTGTCTCATGGTGGGTCTGTCTGCTGTGGACGGGAACAGCAGCGTCTCTTAACACTGGCTGGGAACAAGCCTCCATCATCCATCTTCTACTGGTTCCCACTGTCGCTTCAATGAGGCCTTCCAGTTTCCTCTGCCTGCAATGTACAAAACTGACATGCAAAGAAGCACATGTGCTCACGTGCATTGCATACACATGTGAATGTACAATGACAATGTACACCCACACGCCTGCGCCTCCCACATCATGCCTTCACACAACACCCTGCCACTCCATCATTGAATCCCAAAGAAATCCACAGACCGTACAAACACATACAGTGGGGTATTTCAGTTCCTCTGTTTCACAGTGGTGGTCACCAATGTCTCGTTAAGGTGCTTACAGAGAGGTTAGGCCAGCATGTGTTGCTCTCTACGCCTCACTAGGCAGCCAGACTGCACTGATACAGATCTGGATACTCCTCACTGTCCATAAGGCAAACTAACATCCTACTAAACAGCTGTACAAATAAAAACGGTAGGTTGGATACAGCAAGAGAAATGAGAGACTATGAGGTAGTCTGAAAGGATACAAAGGCAATAATCCACGTGGAGAAAAACAAGGGAGGAAAAGAGTGATGGGAAGCCAGATAAAGACGTGACAGAAATAGATAGAAAGATGAAGGGAGGAAGGGCAGAGAGCGGGACAAACCAACAAAGGAGACAGGAGAGAAAACAATGAAAGTGAAGAAGAGACTGGGCAAGACAGAGGGAGCTCTGTGGACACTCGGGTGATGACAGATACTGTTCTCTTGTGGGTGTGGATCCTTTTATAGCCCTGCCAACTAAAGCAGACAAGGGAGCAATACCCAGGGGACAGAGTGGGGTTTATACGACCCCATCTGTGTGTGCGCGTGTGTGTGTGTGTGTGTGTGTGTGTGCGTGTGTGCGTGTGCGTGTGTGCGTGCGTGCACACAGTGGTAGTTTGGTTCAGGAACCATGGCAGTCCTGGCAGAGCACCAACGTTAACTGCGATCAATGACAGTGGTGCATCCACAAGGGAATGAATCTCATGAGTAAAAGAGTAAGAGCACATCTGCATGTAGCATAGTTACATGGACATATGTCTGTTAATATCAAATAATTGCAAGCACAATTCACAAAAGATATACGCCTTTATCAAAATGTTTCTCCATGTGCAACTCACTCTCACTCATCATTTGCTGCAGGCTTTGAGCAAGCTACCACGGATCCAAAAGTAGGACAGATATTGTGCGGGATCACTGGCTGGTTAGTGGTCCCATTACACGGCCAAACGCCTACAGCAGCAAAAAGGAACACGGCAATTTAATTCTGCACGCTGACATTCCTGTCCAAACAAAGCTATTTGTGAGTGCAGAAAAAACAAAGAAAAGTTTGCATGTCAGTAGAAAGTAGGGTTTTGTTGCTCATGAAGGGTAGCGAAGGGGATCGACAAAAACAAAAAGGTATGGGAAAAAACAATATCTCAATCAAACAGCAGTTTTATCTGTGAAGAGCTGCCAGCCAAGAGAAATGGGGCTCATGCGTCACAGGTTCAATTCCACCACACAGGTGACAGGCCTGCCTGATGCTATACCCTTGGCTCCCCGCTCACCTCACCTATTAAAACACACACACACACACACACACACACACACACACACACACACACACACACCAAACCAATGCAGACAACAAGAGCTAAAGTCAAAAAGAGAAGAAAAGGCAGAGTAGGTAAGGAGAAAGTGGGACGTTAGCAAAATAAAAGAAACCGGAATGGGGTGAAAGTAAAAAGTGTGTTATGCTGCGAGCACATAAGCAATTTGGTAGCGCGAGTGGGAAGCTTAAAGGGAACATAGACAGGAGAGGCAGTGGGTAAAAACCCAGCGCTGCTCAAAGGCTGCTCCACCCTCGCTCCTCTCCTCTCCGCTCCCAAATGTTGACAGTACAAGTGCAAAACATGCTGTGAAGTGTGCTCAGCTTAAGGGGCGCTGTGTACTGTGCTTGGTTTAACGTGTTACCCACAAAGCATCCCGGGACCTGCTCCTCTCTCACTGTCTCTCATTCTCTCTCTCCCTCTCACATGCAACCTTTGACTGTGTTTTGTTGGTGGCAGTGTGGGCAGGCAGAAAAGGCTGAACCAAGGTGGGTGACAGTGAGCAAAAAAAGGCAAATAGGCAAGTAAATAAGAAGTTAAGAAAGGCAAGGGAGCAGCATTGTAATGATACTACAGTGGCTTAAGAAAGTTTACACACCCAGGCTAAAGTTGATTAAAAAGAGGAATAAAAAACATATTTTGTAAATTGATCTTAATGCCTTAATTTAAAAAAATTAGGAAAATCCAACCTTTTAAGGACACCAATTTTCTTTGTGAATGAATAATGTATTGTAAATAAATAAATATTCTTCCTTAAAATAGAGGGATAGAGATAGGCATGGAGAACTTTCCATAAGATCATCTCTCAATGCAAATCAAACCAGCTATTAAGCTAACTGAAATAAAACCATGCCAATATCTAGGTATGGTGAAGGGTATGTGATGATAGGGGGTTAGTTTAATTCTTAACGACAAGGGAACTTTATCAGGATGCATAGTATCCTGGATCCATGAAATAACTGGCATTTTAAAATGTGCCTGCCTCTATGTGTATTTAACATAGGGGTGTGTATACTTGAATTAAGGCATTAAGATCAATTTCCAAAAGATGTTTTTTTAATTCCTCTTTTTAATCAACTTTAGCATGGGTGTGTAAAATTTCTCAAGCCACTGTATGTTATTCTGTTATCCAGTCCTTTCCACAGTGCACAAATCTCAGCAGGTTTCATCTCATGTGACACCTAATGGAGCATAAGGGTTATTAAATGTTTCCAGGGAAACACTATTGTGTATAGTTCACACATCTGCAGAGCGGAGGACTCAGCACTCGTGTGCATTGCTGGGAAGGAAAAGGCATGTCAAGGTGGCATAAATCAGTAAGCAAAAAAAAAAATGACATAGTAAGAAAAGTTTTGCCTATTAGCTGCTATGGCACAACACATACTGAATAGTGACTAATTGGCCACTTGCACTGAAATGTTTAAATTGTCACAAAAACATAAAACAAGGACAAAGCGGAGGAGAGAGAGACCTCTGGTAGATATCAGTGATGGCATCTGGCAACGTTTCAACCTTTAACTAGCCTGCCTTTGAACCCTGTGTGTCCAATGAGGTTTCATTCCCAACATAAATGTTGTCTAAAAATATTAACCCGACTTCCCAACGCTCATTAGGCGCTAAATTGGAATTCATGCTTATTTTTGTACTGGGGGTTTGATCCAGCTCCTTTACACCATAAAGGGCCACTTGGCATGCTAATTGCCTTGCCCCTACTTACGCACTCCCTAGCTCACATGGCTAATGGCGTCGTAAAACATACTAGTGCACTGACACCTCCCAAACACCAGGTAGGGAATACTGAGTACTATAAAGGTGCTCAGTTTGGCCTTGTTTAAGAGGACATGAAGGAATCCCTGATAATGACCATAGCTTACGCTGGTAAAAGATACAAACGAGATACAAGAAACTATTACCGAGAGAGAGAGACAGCAACTCTTTCTCTCTCTCTCACACACACACACACACACACTTAACATTGCTGCTCACAAAGGGACATAATGGTTTAAGTAAACTGTTCAGGTGGTAAAAAGGTAACTCTGCCTGTTGCGGCTTCAATGCACCACTGGGGATTTAGTTTTTAAAGGGTGTTTGACAGTGCTGTTAGGGGCCCAGTGTCATTGATTTAAAGAGCTGGGTTTCCAAGACTAAAGTTCCTTCCGTTAACTGCACAACCAATAAGACGTGAGTAATGTTGCAGCTGAATGCAAAGTTTCTTTTATGTACTTTAAAGATAAATGAAAGATAAGAAAACTATGAGAGTCCAAAAGCTGTTCCACAGTTACTGTGGTGCTCTACAGTGACATACGTTATGATGGATTGTAGCCCAGTGTGGATGCCCTTTGTATATAAAGTCATTAGAACCTCATCAGTTCTGGCTGCACTGAAGCACCTCTAAATGATGCGGAACACTGCACTGAAACACCATCAAACCCACCTCACATGCACTACTGCTGGGAGAGCGTGTTCGTGTGTGATTATGTATGTGTGTAAGGTCACACCCGGGCCCTGAAATAGCACTTCATTAGTCACCCATGCTATCAGGCATAGTGGGCCCCTGCACCAATGCCAGTAGGTGCTATGGACACATGCCTGTGAGGGGATGCTCCATTTGGACCCCAGCACCTCTCTGCATCATTCAAGAACCCAAAGGGCTTGATCCCCACGGGCTGCTTTGACCCAGTAAGGTGGGGGCAGGTAATGAGGTGAACCCAGCACTGCGGGACACACCGCAGAGTGGAACGTTCTGGTCTGTTTTTAGCTAACGACCGCTAAGCGAGGTGTCTTTACAGAAAGTTAACCTTTGGATTCAGTGCTAGTCTCAGTTCTTTATCAGATGTATGAGCAGTAAATCTAAGTTTCCTTGACCTTATCTTATTTATACAAACAATACTACCCTTACCTAAATAATCAACTATAATTTCTAATAATCAATCAACTCTACTTTCGGTCCTAATTCCATCCTCATCTTTCCTCCCCTGAAATCTTTTCTTACCCCACTCCCTTGGTCTTTCACCCTCATTACTTGGTAAGCCTCCAAACTGTCAGTGAAACCTGGCAACAATTACCATTCCGACAGCTGCAGCAACAACCGTTACAGTAGCACTTACAGTATTACTTATACAGTAGGCACAACTCCAGCAGCATGGGCACCAGACCAGAGCAGCATGTCTGCCCCCACCTCCCCTAGCCAGCAGGCCCTCATTAGGGGCCTTGTAAAGGCCTCATACCTACCTGGCTTGGGCCCCTTCCCCGCTCCTCCAGGCATCAGGTGTGTAAGGTGGCTGCACTACACCAGAGGGGACAGCTTGGGCTCATTTAAGCCCATGGCTACCTGCCTTGTGCCTACTGCTGTAGCAGGCCCCAGTAAACTATGAAACTGTAAAACTGCACGGGGGCCAAAAGGGGGAGAACACGAGGGGTTGGCGGGGGTGTGTAGGGGAGCAAGGATTATGACCCTGTAAAGATGAAAGAAGTTCGATCAAAGAGGAAGTGTGTCAGCGCCGATGTGGCAGGGGATTGGACGTATCAGAGGCCCCGGGTTGTTCAGTCTCAGCCTGCGTGTGTGTAATGTGTGCGTTCATGTGCATGTGTATTGAACTCAGCACTGCAGGGTTTAACGGCCACAGCGGACACCATCAGTGCTGGATAACACAACGACTTTCACAAGCTGCCGCTTAATTGCAGTTTAAACTATACTTTGTCCTGAGCAGCACAGCATGTTACTAATACACACACACACACACACACACACATACATAACACACCTATATTTTAACAAAGCATTTGTAGTCTTCAGCCACAAAGTTAATCTGATCTCACGGTTAATGTAGAAGCAAAACCGCATGGGGCTGGTTAACTGTTGGTTTACACTTTGTTCCAATTACTAGCATAGCTGGGAAACAACAGCTAACTGTAATTGTGTGTGAGTGTATGTGTATGGAGGCAATCAACCTAGTTATATGCTGGGCACTAAACTCACTTAACCTCGTTATCTTATTACAGAGCTCCAGTTATGTATGTGGAAATTGAATTAGACTAGGAAGCTATTAATAGGAAAACACAGGAATGACTCTGAAACAATTAGATTAGATGTCTGTGTGGCTAAAACAATATAGTCAGTTCACCCTACATGAGAAGTACAACAGTGAGGTACCAATGGCTGGGAGGAGGAAAAAAGAAAGAAAGAAAAAAAGACAGAGTTAGAGACAGAGGAGATAATAAAAGGAGCCCTAACCCTTGCCCGTGTCTGGAACTGACAGATGTGTTGTCATAAAGATATAAAAGATGAGGCTGAGATGAAAGTGGAAAGTTCACCCACCACTTGTACATCTGAGGGCACTCTGGATAGAAAGTCTAACAGCTCGTTGTTATCAATGATGTAAGGGTCTCGCAGCTTCTTGGTGAATTTATTCACCCCTGTAGAGAGAGGAAAACGTTGGGGGCAGTTAGGGAAGAGTCGGGAAAGAAAGGTGGACATATACTGTATACTGTAGGCTACGAGTTGTTAAAGACTTTTTTGCATTACACTACCTGTTTGTGCTTTTACCCAAATACAATACATAAAAAGCAGCATGGAACATATAAATTGCACTGCTCTGCCACAGGTTTACTTACTGTAAACTGTATTTACATTTAACTTAAAATGAATTACTTACATGTAAATAAACACAAATTTTCACATTAGCTCACCCCAGGCTAGCACAATGTATCTTAGAGGGATGAAGTAGATGATGATGGTGGCCCCGCCGAAAGCCACGATGGCCAGCCAGCTTAAGAAAGGCACAGTCCAGTTAAATGTGCTGAAAAGAGAGGAAAATAGGAACTTTAAAAATGAGGAGACATGGCAAAGTTCACTCTAGCCAAACACGCCGGTAAGAGTGGAGGAGTCAGGGAGGGCATTTTAATTTTTTGCTCCCAAACAAGCTGATCTGGATGCTGCTGCACTACAGATTCATCAAACTCACTGGAACTTTGCAGAAGGAAATAACCTCAATCCAAAGTCTTGCAGGCCAGCATTGCAATACAATTCACACTATCTGATCAGTAAAATGCCTTAAACTTCACAGAAACACAGGTCACAAATGTGCCAGCTTGATTTAAAATGTTTTTACCAAAGAAGGGACCTCTGGCCTGGCACTTTTTTTAATACAGCTTTTAATCAAAACTAAATTCCCTGCCATCCCTTTGCTTTGTATGCATCTATGCATACAAGGAGAGCACAGTCAATAAATTGTTGTGTGTGTGTGTGTGTGTGTGTGTGTGTGTGTGTGTGTGTGTGTTCATATGCAATCATGTGTTTAATCTAGAATGTACATGATTCAGTTAAGAGGTCATGCAGGGTTTAGTGAGATGTGATGGACATAAAGACAGACAGCCTGTGTGTGTTGGGTGTCACACTGGCAGTGTTTCCTGAGAACATCACTGAGTTACACTCAGTTAGGCTGGCAAGGGGAAGCGGGGCAACCTGGTATTGCGGGAGAAAACACTGGGACGTGCAGAGCGGAGCGGGCCCTATGCCGAGGAGCGGGCTTACGACTCACTTCTTTATCCTCTCGCCGTAGGAGGCCACTTCATCCAGTGCATTCTGCACACTGATGCACACGTCCTGAATGGCATAAAGCTTGTTCATGAAGCCCTTTCTCTCCGAGTCCTGCAAGAGGACAGATAGAGATGTAGACGAGGGAGAAAGAAAGCGAGGGTGGGAGGAAGAGAGACAGTGAAGAGAGGGGAGGAGAGAGAAGACAGAGGCTGGGCACAGGCATCTTTCTGAAAACAATACATTTTAAATAGCGTCAAAGATTTGGGGTGGGGAGCCAAATCACCGGATATCCTGCATAAACTGATGGAGTGCTTTAATTCCAGGCAGTAATAGAGATATAAAGTCGGCAGAACAAATTACAATGCTCACATAGGAAAATTTGAATATGTGAACAGAGAGGCAGAATTAAACTGAAAGCTGAATGGATACATCAAAATGGATACGCACTCTCTCTCTATCTCTATCTCCCCGCTGCTGCCAAGACAGCTAGGAGGACCCTCTTTTGTTCTGCTGGCTGGCACACTGTGATGATGTCACCAGCCGTGACATCATTATCTTCCTTATTAAATGTCGTCAACCATCATGATGAGCTCTTCCTTTTCAACTTTTGATGGTTGGGAACTTGAGAACACTAAAGTATGGGGTTGGGGGGGCTAAAACTAAGCAAGCAATCTAAAATCTACATTCCCCCGTCTTACTGAAACAAAGAAGCAAAGAATTGAAAAAGTCATGCAACAGCCGATGAGCTTCCTGCTGACTGACTGACAGGCAGGCAGGGACGGGATGGATGTGGACAGAATGAGGTGACACAGAGTGATCGGGAGCCGTTGGCTAAGTGAGGACATCAACATGCAGACTGGTTGTGGCTGGATGTGATTGGTGGCCATGCTTGGGTGACAAAAGGGGGGCATAACAAGAAGAGGACAATCTATTATCAGAAGAAAGTCCAGAGGGTCCAGTGAAACTATCATTTCAATATGGCAATTTCATTATAAGATCATCCAGTTCTAGTAGGTTACCCTCCGAGCATGCAGAAAACCTTAAAAAAATGTTTTTTTTTTGCTAATATAGTGACAATAATTGGACTTTTTTAGGGGGAGAGTGGGGAGCCGCTGGTATCCTCTCAGTGGATTAATTGATGTGCTTGTTTCCTTTATTGTTGAGATGATTTGTTAAACAAATTAACACTCATGAATAAAATAAAACTGAATTAAAGATGCCAGAAACCATCATATTTCAGATAAGAATCTGGATTTCATAAAGCTTGGGCAAATGAGGATATTACATAGCTGTTAAAGAATGTAAGTTCATTAATGGCAAAGTGAAGCTTTTGTTAGAGATACGGCATGTATAGCAATGGCTGCGTTATTGATGAAGATAGATGGACGTTGTTAGATTGGGGAAGTTAAACTGAGTAATCCTTATCATTATACCCAAAGAAGACAGTGAAGCAGTCAGAAACCTCCAGGACCCTAGAGGAGTTTACCACATCCCCCCCCCCCCCCCCCCCCCACACACACACACACACACACACATACACACACACCACAATCCTCCCATTGAGACCCAACCCCCCCCCAATAACCCCCCCTCTTCTTTTCTTTACTCTCCATCCAGGATCAGATAATGTGAAAAATGAACCATGGAGCGGTCAGGGAGACCACATGGCCTCCCCAGCAAAACCACACAAGACAAATAGATATAATTAGACAGCGTCCCTGGGTTATTTTTCTTTGCAAATATTTTACAAGACTCCTTTTCTTTCTTCTCCTCTCTCTCCCCCTCCTCCTTCTATCCTCAGTACTCAGTCCATCTGTTTTTCATTGCTCCCTCAAACAAATCTCAGAACGCAGGATCTATTGTGCTGGGCTGGGTTAGGCCAAGCCGAGCTGAGCCGGGCCGGGTCAGGCTGTTTTACTTTCGGGAGAGTGTTTGAGGGCCAGGGGAGTGGTGTGAGAGAGTGGGCGGGGGTGGAGAAGATAGGTCAGAGGTCATCGGAGTATAAACCATTGCCACATGCCCCTCGGACTGCGGTCTGACTCGTATTTCCTGTCTTCAAACACGGCTCAGGGAGGCGGGAGGTAGCAATAACACAGAGGGCCACGGAGAACCTTGTTTTCCCAGCTTCCCCGCACACTGCGCACATATGGAGCCAGGCAACCTGTTCCTATAATGGAACCTAATATGCACACAAACACACACGCAGACACACACCCTAAAGGTATTAGATAAGGTTGATCTGCACACCTGGTCTTGCTGTGTGACTCTGCAAACGATATTATATCCTAACACAGATTACACGATGAGGGCCCTTGACTTGTAGAAGCAGTTCCTTTCTCTACTGAGGGAGTTTGTTTTAGACTGTAATGTCATCACTGACAGAGGGGGAATTGATACAGAAAGATGAGGAGATGGCATTCAAACATCACAGCCAAGGTGGAAGGAAGTGTTTGGTTGACTTAGATTTTTAAGATTTAAGAAATCTGTGAAATATTTGAATCAGGGAGGTGAGCTCTCTAAGACACACATGCTCCAGAGTGGATCTGTCACTAGTATGCAAAGCTAAGTCAAGGACTCAGTTTTGTCATGCTTTCTGTGGTTTTCCTGCTGAGCTTCTAGTCTCACTCAGAAAGAGGAGCAGGGTCTGTGCAGGACACTCAGGGCCGGTATTCCCATTCCGTCTCTTCCTGTGTCTGTCAGGAAGACTAAGTGGGTTTGTTTGGAGACCTGAAGGCACGGCTAATAAAATTAAATTTGCGAGGTCTCTCGCTTTGACTTGGCTACAGTTGCAAGTCAAGTTAATGCTTAAAGTATGCAACAAATCCCAGCACCTCTGACAACTGTGTTCTAAAGAATGATGCAGCATGGCTTGAATCATTCAGACAGACTGTAATAAGCCTGCCTAATGAGTTTAAAATCATGCATTTTAATAGACTGCATCTGTAGGTTAATCTGCAATGAGTTACACTGACATGTTACAGTAACTGCCAGTTCTGTTTGTGTACTACAAATCGTCATTGCAGTCGGCTAACAGATCATTAATTTTTGACGATTTCATCTACCAAGAGACAGATCTGTATCCGTGCAGATGAGATATGGATACTTTTCTGTCACGTACACATCATGTTTGCCTGTATATGGAGTACAGTACAGGACATTCACCACTATGCCTTTGCCATTACTGCACTTAAGATACAAAGCAAATCTGATTCTAAGATTATTTATAAAGGTCTTAATGATTATTTAATTACAAAGATGGCGTGCTTTCTGCCACAACTACATTTAATCAAACCAAATGCTTCATACAAAGGATATAAAATAATTGCATGTAAAGTTGTAAGCAGTAAGATATAATTAAAACAATAAATGTATGAATATCAAAACCCTGAATACATTTTGGCATTCCCATTTGAGGGTTGACAGAATATACAGTATAAGAGAAAATACATACTGCTTGAATTCATTTTGTGAATGCCTGTAATCAGTGATTTAGCAAATTTAAAACATCAGTAATTGTTGTCACCAGTTGCATACTCCAGAGTGTCTATCTAATATTAATACAATCCTGTGTGATGGTATGTATCTCCTTCTGAAATGCCTTTGTTTTATTGTACTGTATAGCAAAGGGTCAGGGCCACTCAGAACGTTGTGAGCAGGGTAAAGTCGGAAGAACTGCATACTACTTTCTGTATTAAATGACAACCTGTTTATTCTGTGAATAAAATGGTTCTATGTGCAGAAGAAATCTTTGACATCAATTAACTTTCATCAGGCTGGCAGCAGAAATATTAAGTGAGTTGGCACCCTTTGTTGGCAGAGAGCTGTTTTAATTGCATGTATGGCATGTAAAGATATAAATGTATCTTTTGTGGTTATGTCCAAAGTTTGCATCATTGTTTTGATGTGTGAAGTGTGATATGAAATATTAGCTAAGCCCCCATCACGTCAGCATTAAGCCACCCTGTGTACAAGTGTGTGTAGCAGGCTGCATCATGGGAGTGCTTCCATCAGGGAAGACAGAGGCGGGAAGGCTCGTTAAAGTGATGCGAGTTGTTTGCATTTGTTAAGGAGAAACAACCCTCAGTGACACCAGAGAAAGCCCAGGGACACACACTCTCTCTCTCACACACACACACACACACACACACACACACACAGAAGCCAACTCAGGCTAACCACATTGCACTTGCTGGTAAATTGTGGTAAACAAATGTAGAAAACTCCTTGAAACACTTGATTAAATATTTAACAAAGGAAAAATGTGCAATGCCTCTGTGTACTCGACTGCTCCATTTCTCTTTCAGAAAGATAGCATCATGCCAGAGTACATCTATATGCATAAGTGCAAAGTGAGCAGTTGTAAACTTTGGAAAGACAGTCTGTTCTTCACTGACCCAAGGCCTAGAGCTAAACAAGAGAGAGGTCACTGAGGACTTAGCCTATTACGATGGACTCAAATATCTGTCCTATATCTACTTGGTGGAAATAGAGAAAGCCATTTGAGACCGTTTTAACCTCCGATCACATTGTTCTCCCTATTGGGTTACACCATAAAAATGATAAACTTAACTGTTATAATGCAGCACCATACATCCCATCACACCACGAAATGAGTCTGAACCACAAGTGGCTGCTGCTCATTGCTGCTGTGCTAAAATTGCACCTGTTTTTCTTTGTTTTTCTTTTTGCCTCTCTCATTCTGGCAGCATAGTAAAAATTGAAATGTCATATAAAATGTGACAGGATGCTAATATGTGGCTCCCAGAGGGCATCTGAAAGCTTTCTTGTTGATTTTGTAACTGCAGAGGGAGGCGGCATCCCTCCCATTTCCACCCCAGGAAAAAAGGGAGGAAAAAATGCTGAAAAGTTGAGCAATGCTTTAGGAGCAACACAAATTAAATTTCCAAAGCCTATGCAAGAATTAGGAAGGACAAAGTAATAAATACTGCATACAATTAGTATACACTGTATATTAAAACTGATGTGTTGCGATCCATCTGAAAAATGTCATTTAGATAAAAGCAAATAATGTTTTTTGTAACCATAAATGTAATATTTGTCTGAATTTTTAACTTACTGTAAGTTATTAAATATAATTTTGTGATTAATGAAAGTACAACACTGTTCACTAGGGGGAGAGGCTTTCATTTGCTCAGTAGCATTCACTAGTGGCATTATGTTCAGTATAGTATTTTGTTTGGCTTTATACATGCGTAACAATTGTGAGTCAAAACAGTTAAATGAGCAGATGGCATGGCTCTAAACTGAAGCAAGAAAGAGTATGTATAGTAAGTACATTGCAAAATGCTCCCAAAAGTCTGTATTAGTTCATTTACAGCATGTTGAAAGATATTCTGGCTGTTAATCAGCACAATGAGACACCTTTCTCTTGCATTTGTTCATGAAAATGTGGGCAACTGCTAAATTACTGTAAAGTAATTTTAAGTTTGTAACTTCTTTTCCAGGCATAGTGATTCTGAATGTTTCTTTTGATATAAATTTGTGGCAGTGAGTTAAAAGCAGCATGCATGGAGTCTTTCCATCTCTCATGTTGACCACTTAAATAGCTGAGCTCCTAAAACAGAGGCACATTATTTAAGCCAATAACTGCCCTTAAAATGACAACTAATACATTTCATCTGTGTCTATTTCAAGTATTTCCAACTCCACTGGGGAGCGATGAGTCACAGATTTAACCCACTGGGAGTTAAGAGAGGCCCCTAAGGGATAAAACCCAGTGGCCTAGAAGAACATCTCCCCTATGTCAGGAAATGACAAGACGAGACAAAAGGCCCTGTGACTGGCCTTGGATGCCACCATGCAACCTGGCACTTTGCCAGTGCCACATGAAAGAGGCAGATGTTCCCCCCCCCCCATTTTTTAAAGCTGTGGTTTTAATAAATAATTTATCTCATACAACAACTAATCCATAAGTGAATGCTGGGAATACATCACTATTTCCCTCCCTCTCTTTTTATCGTAAACACATAAATATCTGTTTAACTAGTTGAGATGTGCTGCACGTCCTCCTGGCCCTCATCAAGCAGCTCGCACACACAAAGGCTACGTTAAAATGTAAAGAGGCACCCCACCCCCATAGACCTAAATAGAAAAATGTGAGGAGTGTGTATATGATGTACACTGTTTTCTTGGAGAATATCTGTGTGCAGAGGGTTGCTCCCACAAAGCCAAAGTCAAACTCCAGTTTAGACTGTCAGCTGAAGGTGGACCAGGCAGTCACAATGCTCTCTAGTACTAATTAGTCTCTTCACCCAGTGTAGTCCCATAGCGAGTATAAATATACACATATGCAAAAGAAAGCGATAGAGGGAAAGAGTGACTAAAAGAAGAAGCTGTGGTGGTGACTTATTTTCAGTTTGACCTCTGCTTCCTATCCTAAAGAGAAAGGTTTCTGGTGTTATGAGTGTGCATTTGTGCGTCTGATGAGTATGGGTGGCAGGAGGTTGTTGCCACTGATCATCTTTACCCATCTCCCCCCAGGGCCTCTCATCACCTCCACCACACTAGCTACTCCATCAAACTCAAGGTTGCGCAAGCGCACACAATTTCTGCGCTACCCCTTCTTCGCCTCCTGCTGAACGCCACCCGACCTCCGCCCAACCTGCACCCCCAGCCTGCCCAATTCTCCCCCACTTTGCCTCACCTCTGCTCATCTGCTCCTGCGCTCTCCTTCCCCTGTCCTTTCCAGGATTCAGTCTGGCAGTGTGTGATGAATGGGACAACATTACTCTTGTCCTCTGTTGGCCTGGTTTATTTTATTCTGTAAAGTAGATGGTGTATCCACAAAGTCTATATTTAACCAATTAAGATGTTTTACTATTTTATATTTAAAAAATGTTTAAGTAAATCATTTCTTAATCGTGTTTGAGTCAAATCACATCAAGTTTTTGCTACCATTGACATACCTCTAATTACATATTCATGTTCAGAGAGACACAGGCAGTGGCAACAGCTGTAACATTCACTGTTTTATACTTTGTTTTGGAAGAAAAGAAAACGACAGAGTGAGAGTGCATCGCTATGAAGTGAAGGGATCATGTCTTCAAAAAAGTAAATAAAATATGCATCCTCCTGTGCTCATTACAGATTCATGACTCTTGTTAAAAGAAAAGGTGGCGGCTGCCTTCTAACACGTTCAATTCAGACGACACTGCTGTCAAGTGTTGTGCTCCACATTCTGTCCAATGAGAGACCGGGAGGGCTGAGTGTGTGGCATCGCCAACATCTTATTTGGTGAGACTCGAAGAGAGTTACTTTGGGTAGATAAGAGCACACAAGAACTCCTCACCTACAGTGCAACGAGTGCTCGTCGTAATCCTTTGATGCATAGTTCATCAGTCAGGAAGTTGGATCAGCAGTGCACATACAGAACAATAACAGTTGGGGGAGTAGACATTGCTGCATTAGGCTTAATGAGCATTGGGATTTGCTCCAGCAATATGAAATAGTTTTGCTGTTTCTGTAGCAACTTTTAAGAAAAAGCACTCACAAACGCATTTAAATCACCCCCCCACACACACACACACACACACACACACACACACACACACACACGTCATTAGAAATTTTGGTTCGTTGCTTATTATCAGTGACTAAGGGGTCATAAGGTTTTAGTGCTATCCAAAAAAATATCTAAGTATTTTTACCCTCCTCACAACTCTGTGAGGGGAATTGTTTTTGCCTTATGGACCCTCTCCTGCACAGATTATACCCCAAACAAGTAAAAATTCACTTGAATCACTCCCAATGTCACCCTTTACAGAAGTATCCTAGAGCCAAAAGTCCCACCAGCAAAACATAGTTAACAAACCATTGCACCTCAATACGGCTGTCACCTTGTAGTGAAACAAGTCTATAGTGCTACAGGGTCACACAAAAAGACAGGAGCAGCCTTCCATGCTGGAGCCCCATTAGTTCCCCCATCACCTTAAAGAGCAGGCAGAGGCCTCGAGGTGGGGTTAGGCCAAACGTGCAGCGTGTAGGTGTTGTTTGAGACGTGGACAGGAGACAAATACTGTACATAAACCCGGACAGGACGGCAGACAGAGGCCGTCGGACAGACAATGATCTGAATAGGAAACCGGAAGACAGCGACACACACCATCAGGAGTCAGGGCAAGAGCCACACACATGCCCACTTACCACCATTGCTCGTATCCACTCAAAGTGCCAGGAAGCCAACATATCCTCGAGGATATGGTTTTTATCACGGCTGTCGTCCCAGGGGTCTGGTTTAGGGTCCTTGTGGATAAATTACAGTGAGATTTTCTCTTTACAACCCAGAGAAATTAAGGTGAAACGGTTAAAGAAAAAATGTGGATGTTTTACAATTGGGTGTTAAAGTTGATGTTTTGGCAAATATAAGCCTGTAGGTAAGAATAACATTGTTCTCACCAAATGTACTGCAGAGATTGTAGACATAAGCATGGCAATGAAAACAGCTTTAACCTTGCAGTACAGAAGAGTCATAACAGATGTTTTCCCAGTACTCACCTTTTTAAAGAACTCAAAATAACTGAATTTAAAATTTGATAGTTGGGTTAAAACTGCACTGATTTGAGGCTTGTATTTCCTTGCTTCCATGGGATTACTGTAAAGCTGTATCCAGATGAGGACCCATGTCTATAACAATGACAGTGGAGATGTTATTGTAAACTGTTTTTACCAATAGGTATAGTATCCAAAACTACAGAAAAAGAACCACAGTGCAAAAACAAAGTTTCAATTAAATAACAAAGGGCAGAGTTAAAGTAAAAGTGTGAAGACAGTGGTGGAGAGCCAAGAGATTGAAGGAGAAATGAGGGAAAGCTAAAGGCAAAGCAATAGATATGTATCTGGGGGAATAGAAATAGTGAGAGATGATCCACTTGGTGTGTGTGTGTGTGTGTGCATGTGTGTGTGTGTGTGTGCACGTGTGTGTGACAAAGAGGAGAAACAAACAATGCTATGTATTTTGCATAGAGAGACAATACCCCTCCATGCCTCTTTCACCCTCCCTTTTGTTTTCATTCCTCCCTCTATTAGCGAAACATGATTAAAATGCAGTTCCTACCAGCATCTCTGCTGAACAACGGGGGGAAAAAATGAGTTTGGAAGAAAAATGAAGCGGAAAAGTCAAAAGCATCTTTTAAAGCGTGACGCTTTTTATCCCTCACAGGCAGCGAAAAGAACAGACATTCAAACTTTTTTTTCCTCCCATCTCTCCTCTGTCTCTCTTTCCTGTTCTCCTCAGCAGTTGAACACCCCCCCCCTCCATACCTGAGGACAACCCTGCCGCATTGCAAGCTCAATTGCCTCCCCAGAACAACATTTCAGTCACACTTTATTTCAGAGCATTGATATAATTCCCAGTACACTCTTTAGTCCAATTACATTATGCCAAGTTGCTATCTGAACGATCGGAGCAGTGCCGTGACTAGGACTGAGAAAGGAGTGCCAGGGCTTGGGAAGGTGCCACAGAGCTCCATATGCTATGGAGAGAAGTCAGAAAACTAACACTGATTTTAACCATATTCACACAGAGACAAAGAATGGTCCTAATTTAACAGTATAATTTAAAGGTATATATATATCTTTATGATAAGACAGAAGAAGAGACAGTGGCTGAGACAGAGATGGGGAGGGAAAGAAGCACATAGATACAAACTGTATAGTCAGTAGCTGGAAATGGCTGTTAGGCCTGCAGGATGAGAACTGGATCAGTGTGCTGATACTAGCCATTCGCCAGGAGTTATATACTTGCCAGAGAACCATTGATAATCACTCCTGCACGTATGTGCATGAGTCATTTCTACAGGGAAAGCAGTAGAGGGAGGAACGCTTGTCTCAGCACTATAGATGAGAAGGATAAAGAGATACTGGTGTAGGGAGAGATGAAGAAAATCATCATGTATGCTTAATATTATACACATAGTGGACTCATCAAGACCTTAAAAGGAAAAAAAATAAACTAAATCAATTTGAAAACTGATGACACTAAACATGCATTCCAACCTGCTCTAACCTTTTTGGACCCCTGGTTAAGTGGGAATAGTCATACCAAGACTATTTATTGGGTGCCATGCAAGTTGTGCATGAGTCAATATCATTCAAAACTGTATTTCTATCCCATTAAGCATAACTTTAATCAGCTGGTGCCTCAGTAGTTCAAAAACAACAAGAAATAAACATAAAATAGGTTACTGCTTGATCCCAGTCTTTACTGTAAAAATATTTTATTGCTGGTTAATATGGAATGTCTTGGGGAATTGGAATTTCACAGATAAATGTATCCGAGCTAATGAATCAAGTCAACTCTGTGTTTACCATCAACTTTGCATCAGGGAGGGAAGGAGAAAATGAGCAAGAAAGGGGAGAGATTTTGAAGGTGCATGTGGTATGGTGTATGTGTGAGAGAGCCAGATATAGATAGATAGACACAGAGACAGAAAGAGAGAGGGAGTGCACCAAGCAGTAAGCCTGTGAGCAGGACATGATTGCAGTGTGTATCTTATCTGTGTCAGGTCCTCCTGAGGCTAGTGGAGCCTAGCTGAGCGGAGCACGAGCGCTTCAGTGACCAGTCAACCATGTGAGGGTAATCTCCTCACTCCTTCAGTCTGTCTGTGTGTCTCTCTCTCTCCCCCTTTTTCCAGTAAGCCCCACCTCTGTGAGGCAGCTGAGCCACAACGCACACACATAAGTGAGACGCTCACACAAATACACAAACACTCACACCCATGCAAAGCCTTAAGGTGATTGCCTCATGCCAGCTCTGGACAGTGAGCCCACAGGTGAGAGGAGACATCACAGGCTACATTGCACACTGAAGCCCCTGCAGCCAGTAGCCTGTAAATATAGGAATGCTATCTCACACTGTCTCACAATGTTTCTTCAAGCTGTATTGCAAGATAGTGAAAAGGTCCATAAAAGGTACTAAGGAAGAGAAAGAAAAAAAGGACATGCATTTACTTAGTCTTGGGGCTTTGGGATGGTTAAGATGGCAAGAAGTCATAGATACTTGGATGAGAATGCTCGTCTGTCATTTAAAACATTGCAGATATTTTGACATCATAGCAGAGAATCACAGGCATAGCTAATTACATTGATAATTGCTGTTATTTGCTTTTCATCAGTTTTAGGGTCCTGGGATGCATGCTGTTCAGTGGCATGGCTTACTGGGCCACTTTGATTGAATGGAGCCATTGTTAATATTATTAATTACACCTCCGCTTTACCCAGTCAAAATGTCTACCATAATAAAGGTTGATTACATTCCTGGGTGAAAACTCTCGAAATATCATTATCCAAAAGAGATTAAATAATTTCCAATGACAACTCTGTGATAATGTTCCAGTTAAATAAAATCAGTTACTAGGACGGTGATGAATAATAACATGGGTGGCTCAATGGATTACATGTCAAAATCAAGATCCTGTAGTGTAGAAAATGTATAACATTGATTACAATTGCTAACTATGTGTCTTAAATTTATGTATTGGATCACTGATGTACTGTACATGGAAGGAGAAAATGTGCATCTGCATCTTCTCACTATGTTTAAAATGAGTTTGATTGAAAATAGAGGTTAAAAACTAGGGTAGTATACTGCTAACATACTTTATGTGTGTAGGCAATAAGAATCGAGCAACATTCCATGTTGAAGGTCAGTGAGCACAAACACACAGTGTGGAGGAGGAGAGGAAGAAAATTTAGTTTGCGTCTAACATTCTTTCACCCTTTGTGTGCCTACCTGCTTTAACAACTGAGCCTTCCCCATCAATTAGTCTAGATGCTGGACTTTCATTGAGATTAAGTGACTAATATCAGTGCTTGCTCACAAGAAAGACACTTTTCACGTCTGCCCAACAATCTGTTAAATCAAAACACATGTGGTGATCCAAGGCAAAAAGCCTGCAAGGGGTCCTCCCTGCAATGAAAAACAGGTGCTCTACTTTTTGGCCATGTAATACCCCATTTAGCCTCTGGAGCAAAGGTTACCCAGCTAATAGCTAACTTGTGGTGCACTGGAAGAGCTGTGCACATGGCCAGAGTAAACATCTGGGACGGATTGTACATACTTGCAACATATGCTTCAAGTTCAATTAAAATGAGGCCTTGGCATATTTATTAATCTTTTTTTCCTCTCCTCACTCTCTCCCTCCCTTCTTCCCTCTCTCCCCTATAGGCCTATGCCATAAAAGAGGCCTCTTTTGACCTGTCCTTCATACTCACTCATACAATCTGAAGCTGTACCTCATATCCAATGTAAAATACCTCATATCTAATGTAAAAGATAAATTTGTTAAGCCTGAAAAGTCCATTTGTTCTGCACTTAACCAGGTTGGAGAGAGAGAGAGAGAGAGAGAGATGTGTCAAGGAAATAAAGAAAAAAGGCAGGGAAGAGAACGATTGAGGGAAGGGTAGAAGAGTGGGAGGGGAAAGACATGTAGGTGAAGAAGAAAAAAAGCCCCCCTTTCAACTTCCCTACAGCTCAAATGAAATGCTAACAGTTGAGGGGAGCAATAGATCAAAATGTATGAAGCCAGAGTTGGTAAATTGTAGCCTTTGTGGTGACTGTGCTATCCAGCATCCCAGCCCTGTGTGAGCACAGAGAGCAAGGCCCTCTTATGTGGAATAATCAGTTTGGCACCAAATCTGACAGAGGCCGCAAAAGCTGCTGCTGCACCTCATTTCAATATGAAAGTCCTAAATGTATTTCATATAATCTGCAGCTTTTCAAATGCCTGTATTTTTATTTTTCCATGAGAGGAGGTGGGAAATGCAATGATGGAGGACAGACGTAAAAAGGAGGGGTAAAAAAGGTTCAAGGTTGCCTGGTGCATATCTTCAGTCAGTGGCCCCCTGTACATTTCAGCCTTGGAACTTCACAGCCATGAAACGTTGCTTCTGCATCACTGTGGGAGAGGATGTAATGCTCACGTATCTTTGTGTGCTCGTCGTCCAACTGGCTGATTTACTGGTGGGATGACTGTTTGACCATTTGAATTATAAATGTGTTTATTTAACCCTTTTGTTGCAGGCTTGAACTTAACCCTTACAATGGTAGACGTTGTAGTTGCATAAATAAATTCAGCATACAGAGTGTCCTCAGGCAAAAATATTTCAGATATCAGATTGCCTGGTCAAAGGCCTTTACAATTACCATTGCAAACCGCCAGCTTTTTTTTTTCCCAAAAGGATTACCAAACCAGACCACATCATTTACCACATTTCAGGCAACTAACCTTTATATTGCTGGAGTGTGGCTGTAAAGCAGTCAAGTCAAGTTACCTCACTACTTTCACAGTAAAAGTTTTGGAATTCACTTATAAGCTTAAGTTACAATTGTGTCCTTGTTTAACAATGTTCAAGTCTCATCAGAGTAACAAAGAGTATCATACAGGATATTGTTTTCATTGCAAGTGTGCCTCACCAAAGCCCAGACAACACAGTGGGTGGATAAAGAGCTGTACCATTTCAATTACCAGCGAAACATTGACATGGGACTGTATCCTATCAAGTGGCATTTGTTTCAGTAGCTGTTCCTACAGTGTAAACGAGCGGAGGCAGTAAAGCAGCCACCTGTTGTTACCTGATAGTGTCTGGACAAGCCCAGATGCTGTTTTACTGGTACATGAAGGAGCAGTGAATGGACCTAAATAGCCAACTAAGCACTTTATATGTATGCATGTTCTCAGGAAGTAGGGCTGAAGCACAAACGCATATGTGACATACAGTAGTGTTACATGATTGGGAAAACAAGGATAGTGTGCCAAACCGCTGTAACAGATCAAGGTCTATAGACAAAACTTTTTGAAGGTTAAAGGTTGTACAATGACATGAGTCATTCCGTTCGTCTGTTTGTTTCCGGTGTATGAAGCGGTCAACCTTTCCTGAGGGAGTGTGCGTATGTGTGTGTGTGTGTGTGTGAGTGTCCCCAACACAAGATGTAATTACCTTGTCATCTTTGTCAAAATCCTCATCCTCCTCCTCCAGCAGGTCCTCCACTGCTTGCTGACAGTTGCAACAGAGGAAAGAGGGAAAAAAGAGAAATAAAAATGTTTACGCAACAGCTATAGTACAGATAAACATCAGATAACACAGGGTTAACGTCATCAGAACAGCCAAAGAGGCATACTAAAGCTGATTGGTTATGGTTATGTCTGGCAAGAGTTTGTTATTGAGTATGGAAAGCATGCAGAGAAAACAACTATTGGATTGGTGTGTGTTAATATGTCATGGGCATCAGAAAGGTTTAGAATTAGAATTTAATTTTAGAAACACTCCGTTGTCCAAATGTGTTGACACTTCTGGAAATGTAAGCAAATGCTCTGGCTTTGAATTTCAACGGGCTGAGGATTAAAGTCTATTCATCCACACAAAAGCATTCAGATCTTACACCATTCAGCGGGACGAGACCGCAGAACCCGTCTTCTTCTGTTTCTGCTTGGTCCCATCTGAACTCTCTAACCTTTGCACTTGTCTCTCACCTCTTTCGCCAGCCTTCATATCGCTGTACATTCATTTATCTATCATTTCACATCTCCTCACAGAATGATGCTCCATGAGAGAAGAAAGAAGAAAGCCTGCAGCACTGAGAGCAAGTCACAAAGAACAGCAACTACGTGCTTCAGTGGTCCACAACCGATGAAACTGGAGTTGTGTAGCTTTACAGCCCCCGAATACCACAATACACACTGTACAGCACAGCGCACACAGTCAGAAACACAAAGGTATTTATGGATACATATAAATGTACGACATAACAATGGTACATGCATGAATATTGTATGATACTATATCTGATTATTGTTTAATGATACAGTACTTCAGTTGTCCAATGGGAACGATGCAAAAAACCATAGATCACTGCTGCATCTCTGATCCGCCCTCTTTCTGTCGATCACACATCAAAGCTACAAGGTCATATTGTTCTATTTCGTATAGGCTTCGCCCTCTAAGGGCTACGCTATTGGGTTTATCCCTTCGCGCATGCGCAGTCGTGAAGATTTTCTTTCCCGCCCTTGCGTCCAGCACGGGCCTCAACTACGTCCGCATTTACTGTATATGTACACAGCGGACCCGTTGTTCGCCTCCCACTTTTTCTTCAATTTCGCAGTATGAAGACAAGCTTAAGAATTTCCAGCGGTGCTCGCGTCTGCCCCTCCTGCCGGACCGGCTACATCCTGCCGCCGGACCTTCACCCCCGCTGCGGGACCTGCCTCGGCGCCGTTCTCGCCGGCCAGGCCCTTACCCGCCACGCCTCCTGCCGGCTTTGCCCCCGCCTGTCATCTAAAGAGCTAAACTGACAGGCGGAGGCTTTTCTGGTCTTGCCAGGCTAGCGGGGACGGGAACGGCAGTGGGGCAGACAGACGGGAAACCCGGCGACACCCTGGAGCCGCTGGCGGACGGCGTCTTTCGACGAGCATGAGTCCGCTGGCTCGGTTCTCTCGGACAGCGCCGCCGTTACCGGTTTTCCCTCCTCCCCCTTGGGAGGAATCCCCCCCTCTCTCCTGGGGGGATTGGGCCTGGAGACGGCGATCGACGCCCTCCCACTGGAGCTCTCTCCGTCTCCCGAACGGCCAGGGGCACCGCCCGAGCGGCCTTCCCCCTTGCCTCAAACGGCCCCAGCCTCCACCGCCAAAGCTCTCTTCGTTGATCTGCCAGAGGTCATCAGGAAGGCGGCAGAGCGGAGAGGCATAGCACTCCCGGGCGGAGCTGCCAGCCCCGCTCCGCGGCCTTTTGAGCGGGGACATTACGCCCCCGGAGCCGCCCTCTTCACGGGCATCACTCTGGCTGCGCTTCACAGAGCGGACATTTTTTGTGGAGGAGGCTTTTCTCCCAGCCTGGGAATCTGAAGGCTTCCCTCTCTCTCGCTACGCCCCGTTTAACCGGGCTCAAGGCGACACGGATGCGGGGTTTTTCCCAGGGGCTGGCGGCACTAACAACATAGCCCACCGCCATCCTCACCCTGATCACGGTGGCGATGTCCAGGGTCATGGCTTGGCAGACTGTGGCCCAGCGAAACACCTGGATCCACATGTCTCAGCTGCCCGCGACAGTTAGACGCTGGTTATGCGTCTGTACGGCCCTATAGCCCCAGACGGGCCTTTTTGGGCCCGGTCCCCCTCCGCAGCGACAGCCGGCATAAACTCGGCCGGCAGGCTGCACGAGGTCGGAGAACCATGCGAGCGGCCCCCACCGGGTCCAATCCGTCTCGCGAGCCACCCAGCAAGCGGCACGGACGGTGGCAATGACGGACGCTGGGATCGTCTGTCCTTCGGCTGAGAGTCGGAAACACAACGGCATGTTGAGGGCCACTCCCTCCCATCTTAACAGCCGTTTTTTCCCCTCATTCATACAGCCCTTATTCGTTCTGAACAACGCGCTGATATGACAGTCGTTCCCCACACAAGCACAGGCTGCCACACGCGGAGCGCCACGGCCTCCTCGTAATGCCGGCAGCGGGAATGCGCCCACCCATTGTGGATGACGCCGCTCAATGAACCACCTCCCCACGGCGATGCCGGCGGGACGTGGGACATTAACCCAGTGGCCGCCCCGCCCCACACGGCGGTGACCGGCCACTGCCTTTTCTAAAAGCCCTACCACGGGCTGGCCGAGACAGTGATCGTGTCGCCCAGCGACGGGTGGGCTCTGCGCTCCCCCGCTAGCCATGCCGGTGAACAACACTCAGACATGTGCTATCAGGGTGCAGCGCAGCATCGATTGGCTTGACAAACATCGACTCTTGGATGTCAAAGCCGATAACACGGGGTTACACACTCCAGTTCGCCTCCCCCCGCCTCTTTTTCGCGGGTGTGTTGGAGGCGACGGTATCATCTCTAGCACAGTCAGACGTGATGACGTCAGAGCTAGAAGGGCTGCTGACAAGCGGAGCCTTTTCCCGCGTCCTTCAAGGGGAGGAGAACGAGGGTCTTTTACTCGCTACTTTCTCACCCCGAAGGGGTCAGGAGGACTGCGTCCCATCCTTGACCTGTCACAGTTCAAATGATACATTATGGAGCGCACTTTTTCCAAATGCCCATCAGGCACTTGTTGGAATGTGTGCGCCACCACGAATGGTTTACGTCAGTGGATCTGAAAGAAGCTTACTTTCACGTCTAAATCATTCCTGGGCACAGGAAACCCCTGCGGTTCTCCTTCCAATGGGCCCGGCTCAACCGGCTGCAGGTCGGGTACTCACTACCCCCTCGCACATTTTCCAAGTGCATGGAAACGGTGCTCCAGCCGCTACAGAAGAGGGGCATCAGAGTCCTTTTTATTCGGACGATCCGCTCATTGTAGCCTCCTCTCGGGAGCAAGCGGCGCTGCAGACTATAGAGGTCCTGCGGCTGCAAACGCTGGGTTTTGCCATAATTTGGCGAAAGACCGCTCTGGTCCCCGCATAATCGATAGGTTATCCGGGCGTGGACATAAAGTCGATCACCATGAGGGCCAGGTTGTCAGCACCAAGACGGGACGCCCTGACCTCTCTGTTGTCCCGCTTCAGGCCACACACGACAGTGTCATCGCTGTCAGTGATGCGGCTCCGAGCATAATGTCTGCGGGACAAACGGTGGTTCCCCTGGGTCTTTTCTACATAAGGAAAGTCCAATGGTAGTTTCTTCAGGACAGCTCGATCACATTCGCCACAAATGGCGTATGCTGTCCATCCCTCATTCACTCCTGTCAGACCTGGCATACTGAGGGAACCTCCGGATCCTGTCTTCCGGGGTTCCCCAGGGCAGAGTGACGTCATATGTGACGGTGTACACAGACGTGTCCCTCACTGGCTGGGGAGGGATGTGTGAGTCACAGGTGGTGGGAGGGGACTGGCCCCCTTTCCCCTCTCACATAAACTGCCTGGAGCTGTCCACGGTAGTGAAAGTGTGAAACACTTCACCCCAGTGGTGTCGGGAGACATGTCGTCGTGCGGACAGGCAACATCACGGCGGCAGCGTTCATAATCCGCCAGAGCGACATGTATACGCTCAGCCCAGCTAGTGGAAATAGCCTCCCGCTGTGGACGCACAGTCACCTGCTGTCTCTCGAAGCAGTGTAGGCCTATAACCCGATGTCTTTCGAAACGGGCGGCCGACCTGACGTCGAGGGGGGCACAACGAGTGGAGATTGAATCACACTATTGTTCAAATGTTATGGAGCAGGTTCAGGGAAGCGGAGGTGGATCTGCTCGCTCCACGAGAAAAACACACAGTGCACTCGGTGTTTTTTTTCCTTGAGCATGCGGGACAATTCTCCTCTTGGCGTAGACGCCTTCTCCCTATATGCTTTCTTTTCCTCCCTCGATTCCTGGAGAGCATCCAGGAGAAGAATCTGTCAATGGCTCTGGTGGCACCGGAGCGCACGAGCGCCCTGGTTCCCGACCCTGTTCAGCTGCTGGTGGATCCTCCCCCCCTAGCAACTTCCGTGGCAGGGGGACGCACTGTCGCAGCTGAACAGCTCGATCTGTCATCACCCAGTTATAACCCAGAGACTTTGGGGCTGGTTGCTGAGCGGTAACGCTTACAGAGATTGTGGTGCGCACCATCCAGGGCTCCAGAGCCCCTTCTAACACAGCATGTTACGCAGGGCGCTGGTCTGTCTCCCAGCGCTGGCGCACAGGGGGACGCGGATCCCATAGGTGTCCCCTGCCTCTCGTGCTGACGTATCGCCAAACTCTGGTGGATAGCGATTTGACTCCATCTACAGTCAAAACATACGCAGCAGCCCTCTCCTGCCAGGAAGGCTAGAGTGAGAGGGAAGTTTTTGCCTATCCCCCGGCGAAGCGTTTTCTGAAGGGGGGTGCGGCGTCAAAAACCGCCTGTTCGCCCCCTCACCCCCAAAGGGGCCTAGCCCTGGTGCTCCGGGCTCTGGGGAAGCCCCGTTTGAGCCTCTGGCACAGGCCAACTCTCAGAATGCTGTCGCTAAAAACGGCGCCTCTCTTTGCCCTAACGTCGGCCAAAAGAGTGAGTGATTTATGTGCACTGTCGGTTTCTCCGTCCTGCCTCTCCATTAGAGGGGACGGGAGAGCAACCACATTACAGCCAAACCCCTCCTTCACACCGAAGATTCTAACTAGTTATTTTCGGTCGAGTGTTTTTTCCCTCGAGGGTTTTTTCCCCCCTCGTCAACGAGGCAGAGGTGGCTTCCCACCGGTTGTGTCCGTGTGTGCCCTGTCTCAATACATTTTGCGCACGGCAAATATCAGGAAAACGCAACAGCTGGTTGTGCATTATAGAGAGCACTCCCGAGGGTCAGCCCTCTCAAAACAGCGTCTGTCTCACTGGCTGTGCGAGGCTATTACGCGACATCCGAAGGCATGCTACGAAGGCTCTGTCGGCGCCTGCGGCTCTATTTAAAGGCATGGCAGCCTCCTGGGCTTCCCGTGCCCTTTCATCCGCTTCTATGTGCGAGATGTGTCTGAACATGTGTATATGTTCTGTCCACAATCAACGTGTAATGCTGCGTTGGATGTGCGTTAAGAGGACAAGAAGCGGATGCCCGATTGTTACCAATCTAAGGCACCTAGTGCATGCCGCTGCAGTCTCACCCTGCTGTCTTCACCTCGCCTGTTTTAGGCGCATTGTGAGACGCAGTTTCTTGTAGTTTCATAACCATGTTACTTCCAGGCACCCCTATGCCACTAAGTGGTGCCGCAGCAACCTTGCTCTGCTGTCTTACCTCTCCTGTTTTGGAGTATGGTTGTGAGACGCAGTCCTTAATGTCATACATTGTCATATCATGTTACATGCACGGATTTGATGATGTCACTCCGTTGCATGCGTGATTTTTCGCCCGCATACGGTCCTCCCTCGGGCGTCCCTTGCAGGGCCAATCACGCACAATTCCCATTACTCATTGAACTACTGCCATCACATTGTGGGCCTTATGAACTTTTCAGGCCACGACGTTAGCATGGCAGGCTTTATCAGAAGAATGACTCTGATTGAGCCTCTGTACATTGTTGTTGGGAAAATGTGGTCTATGTTCGGCTTGTGGACCGATACCGGTGTCGCAGGTGGCATTGACTACATCAGCTTCGCCCTAACCCAATAGCGTAGCCCTTAGAGGGCGAAGCCTATACGAAATAGAACGATAGTTACGTAGGTAACTCCAGATTCTATGAGTATAGGCGTAGCCCTCTAAGGTCCGGGCCACCTGCTCCTAGAACATTGGTTGAAGAAAAAGCTGATGTTTTTGGGAGACGAACAACGGGTCCGCTGTGTACATATACAGTAAATGCGGACGTAGTTGAGGCCCGTGCTGGACGCAAGGGCGGGAAAGAAAATCTTCACGACTGCGCATGCGCGAAGGGATAAACCCAATAGCGTAGCCCTTAGAGGGCTACGCCTATACTCATAGAATCTGGAGTTACCTACGTAACTATCGTTTCTCCTAATTTGCATAAACAAACACCCATTTCATAAGCCCTACAGCTGTCAACCTTAGCATTCATCTACTCTTATTGTTGTACTGCGTTACCAACCCCAACCCCCAAAATACTTTTGCACAGCCTCAACATCACCAAAAACCCCTAACCACCTCCAGAACCGCACAGACTAGTTTGGAGAAATCCAAAAATCATTACTTAACAAGACAATAGCTTTTGTCCTTTTTGTTTTTCATTGGAATAAGGGGGGAAACTATGTGGCGGCTGACATAAGCCTCTTATGTAAATGCAGCTTCCCACACAAACAAAGAGGAGTTCAGAACAGCAGAGTTGAGAGGGGAGAGTCAACATTGCGTTTTTGCGTGTGCGTGTTTGTGTGTGTGTGTGTATGTGTGTTCTATCAATAGCTCAGAGTCACTAGGGCAAAGTTGCCCGTCTGACTGTACAACAACTGGTTCCCGTAATTCCTCAAATAAAAGCTGTGGCCTTTATTTACCTGAACTGCAGAAGGTACCAGGCTTTTATTTGAAGCAGGCTTTTATTAGAGGCAGGCTTTAATTTTTAATTCCATCTGTTTGATAAGTATAATTGTTTTAAATCAAAAGCCATACCATTCCAGTGGACAGAGATCATTCCTTTTTTAAGAAATGTTTGCAAAAATATCACCATACAACAACAGCCAGAAAAGCGACAGAGCAATTTGGGTCAGAAATAATCGAACACCACCACTGTGTCAGTTTGAACCCTGTAAATGTACCACATATTTTTTCAAATACAGGTGCTACGGTATTGTTGGTAGATTACAATAAGATTTTACAGTAGTTACACCAGTATCTGATTAACGGTGGCTAGCTAGCTTCGTTTCTAGCTCCAGGCTAACGTTTCTCCTCCCACCTCCAGCTAGCTAGCCATGCTCTGCTCTCGTCGGCTCATCCTTCTGTTTCTTCCAGCCTCGTTTTCTACTGGAGTCACTGTCAAAATGGCTCGCATTTTTTTCACCCGAGTTTTCCTCCGCATACCTTATAACTTTTCTCGTTTTGTTGTTGAAAAGTCCATCACTAGCTGCTGTCTATAGTGTTTATGGGGAAAGGGGCAGGACAGAGGGAACCGGCAAGGACAAGCTGGGAACAAGCCCAAATAAGCAACTACACTTTAGTAACAAGCCCAAAAAAAATGTGACCCGCGACTACCAATATTCGTAAGCGACTTTTCAAATAACAAGCCCAAAGTCGCTTATAATAAGCGGACTTGGCAACACTGGTCACTAACACCAGATCCGTCATTCTCTGTTGTCACTAAATGATAAACGTGTCACATCCAATACAGCTACTGCCATCTGTTGGCACCAGTATGTTACTACAAACTACACTTGGCTGAGTAACACATCCGCATTGACTAAAATAATGGTAAGACAATAATACTTTACATGAGTACCGTAATCCTTGGAGCTGAAGTGTGAAAAAGCATGAATATATTGTTGAATCTGTTAAATTAAATTGGTAGAAATGTACATTACAATAAACTTGAAGGCACATTATATGAAAGGCACTTAACAGATTGTCCACACAAATTTTTCCCCCGGCCTTAATTTGAGGCCGGCCTTTAATTTGCTGTGTTTACCATGCCCCCGGCCACTGTCAGAGGCCCAGTGTCTTTATTTGAGGAATTACGGTATTTCCAGTTCACTGAGACTCCATCATTGACTAGACAAATAAGTGTGACTGTTCACAGATCACAATCTCTATGTTTAATAATCTCTAATCACAATACAGAATACATTCACTACAACAAATACCAGAAAGGGAATTCTTGTGCTCAGCCAAGGCAAAAGATATAGACGTGATATTGTAAAATGAAAGCCTTCTGGCAACTCTAAATAAATGAACTATAAGTGTTTATAAAGTCATCATGGTCCCTCCCAAATCCTTTCACCCGTGCCAAAATACAAACATAATGGATTCCACCACACAGAGGCTTTACTAGGGCACGCCTGGCACATGCTCTAAACTTTAAACAAAGGGAATGAGCATGAGCTAGCTGGAGAACCATGACTTAGAGAGACAGAGAGAATGATAGAGTCGTTTGTCTCCCTTCTGCTCTCTGCTCTCTCACTTCTAGCGCCTCTGGTTACAGAGAGAAGTCATGTTTCCTGCAATGAGACACAGTGTAAAATTAATAAATAAAAAGACATGGAACATGTCATCTGCCCTGAAGATTGCCACGGCTAAATGTGCATACTGAAGCTACTGTCTCAGTAAGAGAGGATAAAAATTACCTCAGTGCAGCAGATGAATTCCAAACATCTTTCTTTCTCCCCCCTTCTCTCTGTTTGTCTCATATTCTTTCACTCTTTCTAAGACCTGTTTGGTGTATGATATCATTTGTCTGCTTATCCCCCTATTATCATGTTGTTTGAATTACTATCATTACAGCACGGCAGCATCAAAGCCCTGGTGTCGACAGGATTGTGTCGAGCTCATGTTGCCTGCAGAGCTGCTCCAGTCAATTCAATATCTACTGAGGTGGGGATTAACATATTCAGACCTATTCAAATTATACAGGCATGATGCAGGCTACTCTTATAGATTACACTGTGCCCCATAAATACATACAAAGACGGTGATAATATAAAATACACAAAGAATATAAGTGAGAACAATGACATTGAAAGTTCAAATGGCTGTAAAAAGTATGAACACATCTGTTTGGCCGTATGGCTTTTACCTAAAAAGCTGATTTTCAAGAATTAAGTTTCTGATCCAAGCACAAGCTCTGCTACATCACTTGATTTTCTTTCTTTCCAAACTTTCCATCAATGCAGAAATACTGTCTGTTAAGAACAAAACTGCTGTCCATCCAAATTAATTAGGGGGAAAAAAGCTCCATTACTGTATCTGTCTTGGTGCCTATTACTCTGCATGAAGAGGATTTTATTGTGTGTGAATGACTTCATTTTTAATTACACTACAGTCTAAACAACCAATCCAAATCAGAGGTGGTTCTTATGTTTTAGTGTATTCTTCAATGCATCCTTGCATGACAATTGCTTTACTCCATTTGGTGACTTGAAAACTAAATAGCTAATCTTACAGATTGAGATCTGTAAGATTCCATTAACTGTTGCTCTGTGCCAAATGGAATGCACAGTGTTAGCAAAAATCTTCCTGGACTAAATTTGAATAAAGTCCAAGGTACACAAAAAGCCTAGCATGTGTTTGGATGTGGTGTTTTGCTGTACGGACTGATTGACTAAGTTTTAAAAAGTGGTAAAAAAGGAATAGCAAAAGAATGCTTTTTAAGAACTGTCAGGAAGAAGTGTCTGTTGCTCCACTGATTCTGGGACAGAATCAAGGACAGAAAGCAAACTCTTAGTGTCACAAGGGATTATTACTGTGGCCTTCTGTTTACAGGATAGTCTCACGGCTCTGTAGGGTTATAAGGTGACCCTATGTCCATTTACTTAAATCAGGGCAGCATTAGTAGCTGGGCAGTACCTAAAGCATAGTATCTTCAATTTAAAATTGGTCAATCTTTATTGTAAACTCCTTCTTCCCCTAACTGGAGCAAAGCTGACTCTGACTTTGATGTTGGAGGTGTGGTAGTGGATTAGTACATTACCTAAACTAATACAATGTGAATAGAGCCAAACCCAGTTTTAAACTGAGGTTCCAGGCAAGGATAACCCTGCCATAGAAATATAGAAAATATATTTTAAGCATTAAATCAAAATAATTAAGAAAGGCTAACTAACTAATCAACTAGATATTGTAAGCCATAGTTGTATATCTACACTGTAAGTTATAAAAGAGTGTTTAAGCCTAACTCGATGGGTCAGGAACAAAAAAAACTGTACTTTGAAGGGACAGATGGTACTTTCATGGAAGTAACAGAATAGACCCTGTCTGGATCAATGAAACAAGTGCACACACACACTCCACAGAGGGAAGGTAAAAATCCACTACCTGAAGTAGTAGCTACATCATTTTTACCCCCCCCCTGAAATGCCTCTATACTTGGCCCTCTCTCTCTCTGCCTGGTCGGGCTGAGTTCCGCTATCTCCCTTCCTAACCTTCCCAATGACAGCCGCAGTGGGAATTGACGCCGAGGCAGATATCCCTGCGAACATGAAGATATACTTTCTGCTCCTTTTTCTCCCATTCCTCTATCCCTCCCTCCCTCCATCCTCCTGCTGCTCTTCCTCTTTGATACGTGAGGGGTTTTTAACCTCTCCAGCTGCTGAGGTTTGGCCGACTGGCTGGCTGGGGGATCTCAAGGCCCTACTTGGTATGCATTGTCCGTGTGTGCGTGTGTGTGTGTGTGTGTGTGTGTGTATTGCCTACACCACAGTTTCTGCAGACTGGGGGAGGGCTGCGCGTCTGATAAGGGCTGCTGGCTGAGCGTAGCTGACCCACGCGGGGCCTTCACAAGCTGTCAGAGCTGTGGCCCTCAGAGGGGGGCCCTTCCATCTGCAATGCCCAAGCCAGGGCTCACCCAGCAGGGGGCCAGAGAGGGGTAAGGCCGGGGTGCTACCGGACCTAAGCCTGGGGGCCTGGGTTATTCATGAAAGCAACATCAAATATATGAGGGTTGAATTTCATGATAGTAATAGTGCCCAATCTACATTTCTGATTGCTTATTTTCCAACTAAACAGCAAGAGTGTATAGTCAGGGATTCAATTCAATTTTACATGCTCCACTAGCATTGTTGAAATAGCGAGTAAACGCAGTAAAGTCAGTGATAAGATGTCTGTCCTTCTCAGACAGATGATGCCATCTTGTCCTATTGTTTCTCATACTCACTTGTGGAAAAGAGGGCTAGAGCTGGTACACACTTGATGTGCAATCTATTCCACACAAACACACTCACATCTGTAGGCATTAGCTCAAAGTTTAAACTGAAAAACTCGCAGCTACGGCGGTTGTACTGTATAGACAAAACAACAACAAGCACTGAGACAGACACCCTGAGCTGCTGACGTTGTTAGCAAAGAGCACAGACAGTTACAAAGGTTCAGTGTGATGAAGGGAGTTAGAAAAATGGAGGGAAAGGAAAAGAAAGAGAGACAACATGATGAAAAGGAAGGCTGGGAGGATTTTGCAGTGGCATTCCTGATGCTCCCAATGCTACCGTCCCGCTTCAAACTCTGCCCGTCGCCTGTCTTTCTGCCTGCCAGCCTGCCATCCTATCTGCCAGTTTAGCAGAGACAGAGAGGCAGCGAGAGGAGCAGAGATGAGCGCGGTGATGCCGGGGCGGCACGGGGGAAATCAGTGGGGCACAGGCGCTCCCAGTTAAAAGTGACATGACCTTTTGATTTTGTCACCTGTCACCAACTGCCATGTCTGACTCTGCACTGAGGAGTGCCTGCCATCCACTGCTGTTTTCCTCTGCCTTCGTCTCTCTGTTGCTCCCTCTCTCTGAATGCCGCTCTGTCTTTTTTTGTCTCCTGCTCCCACTCCATCTCTTTTTCTCATTCTCCTTTTCTTTGCAGAGTTGCGGTTTTACAGGGAAAAAGTGGAGGTGTGACTTTCTGGAGGAGCTGAGGTATAATAGGCACCATTTCCTCTTTTCCTTCCAGCATGCCTAATATTTACTCCTCTCTACCTGTGTTGTGCGTGGCTCTTAATGAGGGCAGATGTCAAGGCACAGCGTGTTTAGAGACGCAGTGAAGCTTTTTTTTTGGAGATGCAAAATCAGGGAGAAAATAGAATAGATAAAAATGGCAATGAAGTCTTGTTCTAGAAATGGTTCCAATAAAATCTGACATTACTGTCTTAAAAATAAGACACGCAAGATTATTTTTATACTAATGAACAATACACTGCTGCACACCATGTGCTTCACAGACAGGAAAGTAAAGATTAAACTACAACTACAAGTAGAACTACAGGGATTTGAACAAAATTACAATACTAGTAAAAAAAAGTCTATTCAATTCTAAAAAGAAATAAAAAGTCAATGTTTTATTCTAAATGAAGTTCTATTGGGGGATTAAACTCTATATTTGTTTTGTGGAGTGGGTTGAAAGTTGCCAGCTCAATCTCGCGGTTGGAGGCATGTCTGTGAGTGTAAAGTATCTTCAGGCCATTAAGGTCTTCTCTTCTGTAATAGGTTGGTGAATCTAGTGGGTGAATATATGTAATGGTCTAAAGCATGGGAAGCATGGGATAAAGATGATGGTTCTCCAGTGTGACAAGGCCTAATTGCCCATCATCCCGCGGTAGAAAAATACATCACCATGTTCCGTATGTGCACTCTACAACAGCCTGCACTAAAATGAACACTTTCTTAACATCTGGTAAAGGCCTTTCTGGGCCAACAGAACAGCAAGGAAGGATTTCTATTGGGATGTGTTTCTGCTCCTTAATCTTGATGTGCATCATATACACTCATGCAAACAGTGCTATGAGAAGATACACAAATACGTGCACACACGCCTTGCAGCCCTTTTCTCTTCCAGCAGAGCTGCCTGTCCTCTGGTTGACCGAGCCCGGCCTACTGGAAGCTTCCTTTGCAACAGGCCTGGGATGGATCTGAGGCCCTAATTGCTCCAGGTTTCAAAACAAAATAGAGATGGAGAGGACATGATGATGTTATTAAAGTGATCCTCCACCTCCCAAACAATAGCGGACTCCACACAACTGAAAGTCAGAATGGGCATTCCTTAATGGTACATTATTAGCCTTGGATATCAAAGTAGTATCATACTCTTTGTATATTCAAAAGCATCAGCACACTTCTTTGTTTGTGTGTTTGCCTGAGTGATGTTACAGGGTGACACACAGGTCAGCTAATAGTGTTGAGGAGTCAGGGTTCACAGGTCAGAGTGCTACATGATAAGAGAGGAGGTCGGCAACCTCGCTGGTGCATCGCCTCCTTTAACCGCTGTTTTGAGGACACTCCAACTGCTTAGCAGGTACTGGTCAAGGTTGGGGCGAGGGCAAGGAGTGCTGATCCGAGATCTGTTTGCAAAGCAGCATGTAACCACACAACACTCAGTGACCCTGAGTGGTAAATTACAGCGTGCAGAGAACACTCTGTTTGTTTACTCGCTATACACAGGGTTATAGACTGTGGTTGCGGTGTAAAATCAGAAATGGCTCCTCACATTGAACCCATCAGATGAAGCAAGGCCCTTTCGTTTATTAGGAAGTCTGTACTCGAGCGTACGCTATTTTTTTGTTTTCTCTTTTTCTTCCCCCACCCTATCCAGTTCTCTCTTTCTCACCCTTCAGAGTGAGTTCAGCAGAGATTCCTTTGGCATTACCCTCACCCCAGACTGCTGGAAAACCGCAGCGCTCCGGATGCTGACCCTTGCTCGGCTCAGCACAATGCTTTAATTTGGTGTGTTGTTTAAAGTAATTAGAAAGCCTTTTTTCCTTGTTTTCTTTTTTATTCTTCTCTGCTCTCTGCCAAGTGCAAGAGGGAAACAGTGAGTCGTCCATGACTTCAGCTTGATAAAGACTCTGAAGAAGAATCCAAGGGACCGGGAGAGGAAGCAAAGAATGCAGATACTGTACGCTTGAGCTGTACCCACTTCCCCCCTGCACCGACGCAGATTGGGAAACTCAATCTGAAAACAAACAGGGACAGGACTCCGGGGATACTTGTATCTGAGTGTGAATGTGAGTGTGTGTGTGTGTGTGTGTGTGTGTGTGTGTATGTATGTATGTGTGTGCATGCGTGCAACACGCATGCCTGAAAACAAAGCATGCTTCCACCACGTTACGTTAGCTGTATGCGTTCAAATTTAACTTAAGATAGTGATATCATGACTGAAAGAGGCAGAGAGTTGGAGCAAGGAGAGAGGGAGAGTTCATCTCATTCAACAATCCTGAGGTAGTGAGATTGCAACGCCAAGACTTTTCTTTGTGTTGCCGGTGCGGCACAACTGTCACAGCAACAAGAAAAGGAGCATTAATGGTGCTAATCTTTGACAATTAATTCCCCGTTCATCGGATATATTGTAGCAAAGAAGTTGTGTATGCATACACACACACACACACACACACACACACACACACACACACACACACACAGTAGATGAAAATACACACATTTTTCATACAGAGATTTTTTCTCTTTGTGCACACACTGTATTTCAACCACACATGGAAGTACCATGCAAACACACACCTGGAGTGCCTCACACGGGCAGCTGTAGTTCTACACTTTGGTTGTGGCAAAATCATAACCTTGGAATAAAACATACCAGACTGCATCCGACCAACATAATAACACACACAATATTCGCAATTCATGCATCATGCACACACCTGCACGTTTAAATATACTACATATACGCCGCTGCTGCGCACGGCGTATTTGCCACTGACTATATCACCCCCAGCTCAAACAAACTTTTTGACCCCGACTAGCCAATAGCAGCACTGTCCCTCTACTCCACACATATCGAGCCTGTTGAACTGTAAGAAGTCCAGAACACACCCACTTAAAGCCGTGGTTGATTGTGTGCACATAAGAGAGTGGAGACATTTAACTGAAAAGTCAGATACTGATGAAACTGGAGTGCTCTCATGGCTCACGAGCTACAAGGACCTTAACTAAAGTGAAAAAGTACATACTGTAGGTTATAGTTGATGGCAAAGGTTTTAAATGACACTGCTTCCATCTTGACAAACCTAAAGTCAGTCGACAATATGTAGTCCATATTCCTAGACTAAATGTGGAAGTACATGTCAATCAAAATGACACTGTTTTGATGCTCCTAAGACAGCATCCGATGTTAAACTATGTCAGTACAGTAATAAGTCAGTGTCCATAACCCCTCTTGTTTCTGAGCATAGGACACCTTTGTAGAACTGAGCAGAACAGTATTGTCACTCTATAGGTAATTGCCATAAGAGTATCAACAATATCAACATGTCTTAATGTTGCAACCAATTCCTAAGGTACTTGAGACTCCTTACAAGGAGGACAGAAAAGCAATTCTGCCTGAAGTGTCCGTACATGTATGTGAAGTGAGTCGCAAATTACAAGAATATGTATCCTTGGTTGCCTCATTTTAATTAGGAAGTGCATGGGAAAAGAATATCATTAGGTCTGGATAAATACAAGCAGCAGGTGGGGGGACAAATCATCATGCCGTGTTTTGTCTTGGGCATGTCTTTTTTTTGTCAAGCAATGTCGCCATCTACAGGCAAAGAAAAATACCCTCTGAAATTCAAGTCACAATGTAATTCACAAATCAAAAATAGATTTTATTTGGTCTGTGAACCTACTGGCAATTGCAAACATTTAATTCTTGACTTAACTGTGAATTTCCCTATGTACCACAAACTAATGTACAACTACCTGATTATTGTCAAGTAACAGACAGCTTATATCTGACACATGGGGGTTGTCTTTTGATGATTTAATTGTTAACTTTTTAAATAAAAAATATGGAAATAGAGGCTAATAAATAGAGAAGCTTAGCTCTGGAGACTTAACAAATAAATCAGAGTCGTTAGTTATGTACAGTTTAAATCTAATTCCATTTTTATGTGTGATATCACAATAACACGAAGCAGGTTCATTATAATGACTGTAATTGATATATCTTCCAAATCCAATTCAATCTAACCCAAAGAATCCTTATGAAGAAGTAAACATAGATGTATAGACGGCAAGAGACTGCAAGAAAATCTGAGGTCTGTTAACTGGTTATTTCCAACTCAGTCTTGGAAAAAAGGCACTTATTAAAATGAATCACTTCATTGTTCACGCTCACTGCAAAGTCCAGCTCTCGCTCTCGTTTTCACTCTCTACTCTCCAAATGTGCCTGGCCATGATTAAAACATGTCTGTTTCTCCATGACATTGCTTTGACATCATTTAATTGGTATAAGAGATAAAAATAAATGAATTAAATAAATATACTACCAGGTAAGTGGCGTAACGTAGCTCAAGGTGACAGCCTATTATTTCTCCCTTTTCTTTGCCTCAAAGAAGGCAAAGTGAGAATTGCAGTGAGAATGCAACTACTCAAGGGGCAAATGGAGTATATTTTTTATCTTTAAAAGTATATTTTAATTGAGTGTGTATTATGCTCATGTATTATGCTTTGCTTTTTATAAAAAATAATGCTTTCTCACTCATCTGTACTGTATCTATACTAGTCATAAGCACCTGTCACAAATTTTACAGCATAAATACATAATTTTATCATTAATTCCAGCATCAAAGAAATTAATGCAAGTAAATGTTATCAATACGGTAAATATAACAAGAGTGTAATGCCTCTATGAAGCAATTGTGCCCGAGTTTTAACCTTGCACTGTTTGTGGAAAGAGGCTTTTACAGTTATATGAAAGAAAGGTGGAGGGATATCAGAAGCTATGGGGTTACTCACCACGTCTTGCCTGGTATCCTTCCCCGATGCAATTAGGATGTAGTTCCAGGCCAAAGGCAGTAGCAAAGCCAGAGGAATCATATAGAGTTCAAAATTCCAAACAACGATGACAAAAAGCTGAAGAAAGAGAGAAAAAGACAAAGCCATCAGCAAAGGAAAAGTGAGAAGAAAGAATGTATAGATCCCCATATGGACCCCCGGTGAGGCAAACTCCTGAGAACGTACGCTGGCCATATGTGTGATTGGAAACGACACACATTCAAACACATTCATATGCAGAATCATAACCACCGTGGAACAAAGCGTAAAAATAAGACTGGGCTTTAACAAAAGGTACAGGCCTGGTGTCGGTGAGCCTAGGTTCAACACCCTGACCCTCAAGGCTTCTGGGCCCAGAGCTAAGGAGGAGGACACTGAGAGGGATGAGTATGAGCCGTCAGAGCTTCTTTCCTCCATGCCAATCATCCCAGAGGGTGAGGTCATGTACCATTTCAGCCGCAGCGTGTCAAAGCTGACCCTTCCATACTCAACCCCAAACCCCAGCCTCTGACCTCACACACCCCACACCCCGAGTCCCTAACCCTGTCACTCCAAGCCCCAATACCCTCTCTCCTAGCCCAAAAGACTTGTATGCCCCATCTCTAACCTTCTCTGCACCCATCTGCCAAAACCATAACCTCTATACCTCCCCTCTCATCACCAAACAAGAAAGTACCATCTGAAAATTAACCTTTCCTAAAACCCTGTATTCTGGTTTTGGCAGGGCTCTTTAGCCTCTTAAACAGATTATTGCAGTGGTTGGGAGAAGATATATGTGGGAAAGTAAAATTGCAAATGATGGAAGCTTGTTATTTTATGGCGGCACCCTGTGAGCTGTTTCACAAAGTTTAACTGGAAGAAAAGGTATACTTTGCGGGACTAAAATCTGCCAGAAACAAATATAGCAAAAGAATAGTTATCTTTTCTAATAATGCTATGTATAAGTACACAGAGATTTGTAATGATTTATTGATAAGACTTCAGCAATTATCAATCATAACAAATGCTGAAAATGCAAACCATGCTTAATACGAGTTTTAACCTTGCACTGTGTGTCTTTTCAAGCAAAACATCTTTACCAAAAGTACAAGAAATCCATTATTTCAATTATTAGCAAGGACGTTTTGATGGGAAACTTTTGGGGGGATGTGAAATTGAGACTATTACAGTATAAAGCAGATGTATTGGTCTGTGTACAAATTACAATCTATCATGTTTGGCTGAGAGAGCGAGAGAGAGAGAGAGAGAGATAGAGGGAACAAAACAGTCTCTTTACAGTCTAATGTTAATGTGTCTATAAGGTTCAACAGCCCCTCAAGTGGGTATGCACTTCACTCATTAACACACACACACACACACACACACATCAATGTAAACAACAACTTGTACACTTCTTATGTAAAAAAAAGTTTGAAAGGCTCCAAACATTTGAATTCAAGTATAACTCACAGACGCAGAGTATACAAAGCAAAAAGAGACATAAACTAAACATTAGAAATGTCCAGTACATTTACATTCTGCTTACAGCTACAATTATTTTTCAAATAAACCTGAATGGCCTTGTTGCAACAACCAAATCTCCCAAAAGGATTGAAATCATTCTCCGCCTCTCTGAGGCTCAACTTAACTTTCTCACATACAAAAAGTCTTTTTCTGATACAGCGGTGTAGGAGAATTGGAAAGAAACTATTCAATAATTCATATTTGTAAACTAACAAGCAACACAGCCATTTCCCATCATACATCAGAAATAGCTGTTAAGACAGCAACAGAAACTCACATTCAGACAAACACATTGCTCACATACAGTACATACACATTTTCTCTACATAATGTTACCATTCTAAAATGATCCATCTTCCTACAAATTCTAATTTACAAGTCTGTAATGCTAACATATAATAAATAATCTGTAACTAAACAATGTGCAACAGAAGCGCAGATACATGTCTTCAGTCAAACAAACAAAAGGAGCTCACTTGTTTTAAAGCTGTTCTGGTAGAAGCTATAAATACCTGCACACTTACAAGTGCTCCTTACAAACACTCAGCTATAAATATTCTTTACAGAAGGGATATATTGCACAGTAAATAAATGAAGTGTCTGGTTTTATAATTGCTCATGGTATTGTTATCACACAACAGACAAATGAATTGCTCCTCACTGTCCTGATGTTTATATGAAACCTTAAAACCCTCTTTCATGTTTTCAAAAAAAAAGAAATCTTGCTTTCTTCTCCGTTTGCCTAAGGTTGTTTAACCTGTCGTCCCCCTTCATTCCTCCTCCATTTGGTTATAGTAGCTGCGGGCGACGTTTTGACTGGCAGCTAGAGGAACCGGACACCCAAGCTCAGCAGTGGCCAGCCCTGCCCCGTCTCCGTGCCCCCCGGCTGGGTAATAGGGGCCCTGCAGTGCCTGGACCTTTCCACCAGAACTGAGCGATCACAGCCCACCCCCCATTGCTTGCTACACCAGATAGCAGGCTCTTCGCCTGGGGAAGAGGGAGTGGGAAGGAGCCTGCTGTGGACGTCAGTGACCAGGGGAAGACACGGGGAAAAAACAACGATAAAAACATGCTCGATCGAAGGGGAGAAAAAGGGGGGAAATGCTAAATGAAGCTCCAGATGTAGTCTATGGGAATAATTTGTAGATTTCTCTGTGTGGTCAGAGACACATTATGTAGTGGTCAGTGACAGAGACAATATGAACATGCACACAGAGGGACGCTTACTATGCTCCATTCTTGCTTTTCTCTTTAATACTGCTGAATTCCTACCTGTGTGGTAATGTAAAAATACTTGAACACAGTGTGCTGTCTTTCTCTGTGTATGAGCTTTAATATTATTCAAATTATGCAAACTCTCTAATTTAGTCTTATGAGCATGTAAATAAATACATAACCAAAAATGAAATTTTCCTTCTCATACCATATCATTCTACCATTGTAAGAAATATCTGTAATCAACCAAACTACTAAAGAACATAAATATCAACTTTAGAGTTAGTTTAGGTCTTTATGGGACATGGGATTTGGTCACAGTAGTGCAGCCTTAAAACATCAAATCTACTTAGTCATACATTTTTTTTATTTCTTTTAAAAATCATTTGTGTGCTTCAACATATCTTTGGTGAAATGCACAAAAACATTTTAGGGAAGAAACTATTCACTTGTCATAAAACAAAGTAAAGCAATATTTTCCGCTGTCAAATCTGCTAAACCATTTCAAACACAGTTAAAGGCTACATTTGAACTGGGCAAACTTCACATCCGAGCACAAGCTGTAATTCAAATTAAATGTATAATTAAAATAGACAATCACTAACACAAACAAAGTCAAAACATGGCAGATTCATTTGTAATATTTGGGCTAAAATACAAATACACAAATTCAGCAAACTAAATTATTTTGACAGGTCTCTGTAGCTGAATTTCATTAGTTATAATATTTGATGCTTTCTCTTAATATTAAAAAAAAAATCCCCCTGAACACAAGAATATATATTAAAAAAGTTAACAAAATAGAGAAGAGAAAATGATTTATTCAAGCATCTCAGTGCGGCACGTCGAGAGTTGTTTCTTGCATTATTTGTTTCAAAACACAACGCGCGTCGTTGCAGCTCTGAGCCGTGGCGCTGTGGGAGGGTAATATTTAGTACTTTGGCTTACATTAACCACACACCAGGCTAACTTTCCTCCTGCTCTGTCTCAGTGGAGTGAAACTGAAGTTTGGATTTCAGAGTTCCCCTTTATCTCTCTTACATCAATTTCCATGCTGGCACTAAGTGTTGCCAGATAGCAACTAGAAGTCCTGTTAAGTTGGAGGGAACAGGGGAGGGAGGGAGACTGTGTCCTGTTTGTGAACGGACCTACCCATGATTCAGTGGTGCTAGACTGCCCCCTGCTGTACTCCTGCAGAATATAGATCTACAGCACAATTTATGCTCATCTGATAAAAAAGCAGCCTGAATGTGTCAAAGCCAGTCATTTTGTAATAAAATAAAAAATTAAAACAAAGCATCCACCATTTCATGGTCACAGTAATGAAACTGCACACGGTATGAGAAGTAAAGATGCCGAGTCCCTGACATTTCAACAAAAGGCCTCACGCAGTTTCTGTCGAGTCTCTATCTCTGGTGATTAAACTCTGACTTGGTATTCTCTGTTAGTCATGCCACTATATTTCAACTATCATTCATTTTGCAAATCAGAAGAGCAGTAAAATGTGAAAGTATATCTTTCAAAGCTGTCCCTTGCTGTGGGCAAAGACGAACTCCCAACTTTTAAACTTTTAAAAGTAAGACAGGTTCTTTGAAGAAGAGTCAAAGGAGCAATTTAAAGAGACCTGGAGTGGTGTGTACCACTGACTGCTATGGCGTCAACCAGCCATGTAAACACACTTACGCACTCACACGCACAAGTGTACACACACACACACACACACACACACACACACACACACATACACACACACACACACACACACACACACACACACACACACACACACACACACACACACACACACACACACACATATAGTTGCTTCTGTACCTGCTTTTTTTTCTTTTCTTTTTTCAGCAGGGTGAATTTTTATCTAAATGCAAAGCAGGTGATAGGTGCTCCAGTTTCCTCTAGAAGTAGCTCCCTTGTCTGGGCTCTCTTCCTGATAAGAGTCCTACTTTGCCTGACATAAAAGAGCCCGGTATCATTTCCCCTGCCTCCCCAACAACCCCCAGCTCGCTGCCCTCGCCCTTCCCCGAGCTTCACAAAGCTCCCTCTATTTGCTCCCAATTCAGGGCCCAATTGCAGATAAAGTTACAGCAAATTTGTTTGGAGGAAGAGCTGCTGAGGCCTGCGGTCCCTGGGGCAATAACAGCCTTGTCTTGCAGGGACCGTGGGGAGAGCTGGCAGCAGCAGGAGAACAGAACCCAACACCGCTCAGCCCCACAATGGCCTCAACTCTCTGGGAGAGAAGGCAAAGGGAGAGGAGGGGAGGGAGAGATAAAAAAGGAACAGGGATAGATGGATGGATAGAAGGGAGAGACACTCAGCTTGCAGGTGTGGAGAGAGGAAGCAGACGCTTAACCCCGAAACAGGGAGACGGAGACACCAAGACCCACCCACACACACACATACAGACACCACCCATCAAGCAGGACAGGAGGTAACTCCAGTCCCGTCCATTGTGCCAACGCCTCAGGCAAAGCTGCCACGGTAGCTGATTCACTGTCGGGATGGGTGGGTGACAGCAGTGTGGGTGTGAGAGAGAGAGAAAGAGAGAGAGAAAGGCTGCATGTGAGACTATGAGATATCTCTCTTTCTCTCACATGCGCACAAAACACACACAACGTACACACTAATCACAGCTGGCACTAACGGCGATGTGTACATGCGGCTGGCATTTCAGAAGTGGGCAGAAGGAGAGTCAGAGACCATGGAGAACATTTTGATATTTTTTATCGAGGGAATGTTGTGAAGTGACACAATATGACAACTGCATTTTGATGTAGTACTATTGCATGCACAAAATAACAAAATATATGAAACTAAATTCCCTCCCTCAGGCTCACTTAGCAGTTAAGAAGTGTCCACATTTGTAAGTTTAGAGGTTGAATTGCCAACAACTCTACCACCTACAGCCGCTTTGGAAAGTTAAGTGTAACATCTGTCTAGAAAGACAGCCAGACAGAAACACACATGCACATGTGAACAGACACATGCCCGTAATCACACACAGCCGTATACCTTCATGAACGCACCACCTTGGCCAGATGGCCCCCATAAAAACCCACTTAAAGAGATGAGCGAAGTGATTAAGAGGCCTCTCAAAGTGAGGGAGAAATGAGAGAGGGATGAAGAAATGGAAGGGAAAGGAGGGAGTACCTGTGTAGAGGAGAGGCCCTAAATACTCTGATGCTTTTAGCTAAGTGCACACTTCTACAATAACAGACTCCCAAAAGAGCAAGAGAGAGGGGGAGAGATGAAAAACACAATGACACCTAAATTTCAGACTTTCTATAAACTATAAAACGTTACGTCCTTGGCCTAGATACATCCTTTATCGTCTTCTGAATACTTTGAATTTAAGTGAGTACAATTACAATATGAATAGTCAGCACTGTTACTCAGAAATGGATGTACTATATGCTGTTTCCAAAAGAGGGTGAAGGGCTATACAAGGGATGTGCATGTGTGCTGACATTGAGGCATTTTGTCTGACATTTTCATTTTACTTCCAAGATAAGGGGGGCTCATGCCCAGTTCAGAGAAAATGCAAGCGTATTTGCACATGCCAGGCTCACACATGAGCGTGCTTACACACACACCGAGGGAAAATGTTAACTGATCAATACTAGGTCTCTTCTGACCCATGTCTTGTGATGACACTGTGACCTGCTGTACAAACACACACACACATACAGCCTCTATAGAGGCGAAACTGGTGTCAGACAGCCAAATGCTGCTGATGTCTAATGTCTGCTGTGGAGACTCTCAGTGCCCCCATGGTAAAGGGCTGGGGCGGGGCGGGTCCACCTGTCCTGTAGCTACTTAAGTCAGGACACTAAACCAGACAGGATTAAATGCCTGCTCTGTCATCTTTAGGGTAGGAACCTCCATGCAGCCGCTCACCGCCCTGCAGGAGACTGTCTTTTACTGATAGCTCTGCTGTCCAATTACACATCACCTTTTAATACCAGACACATATGACAGGAGGGAGAGGGAGAGAGGGCAGAGAGAAGAGAGAATAGATGAAGAGGAGGCTGATGGGAGAAGAGAAAAAGAAACTGCCATTTCCACTGTTCTGTCTGCACGAACAGCTTGACACACTCCAATAGATTATAGCAGCATTTCTTAACTATTTCGATGTCTGACGGTCTCATTTAAAATAGTGTTAGGCTTGAACACCAACACTCCACCCAGAAACTGAGTGCCAAAACAGACACGTGCCATGTATATAGCATGTGTGCTTTGACATTTAATACAAAGCCAGTTAAGGGATGTAATAGAGACTTGATATTATATTAAGATATTTGAGTGTGTGAGTAAAAGTCTCTAGTGTGGGTTACAGTGTGGGAATGTACTTAACTGTGCTTGAGACATCAACAAGCTCTCGTGTTAGAGTGTGCAATTACCAGTGAAGGATCCATACTTTGTTAGCAGAAATGGTCCTACAGCCTCAGTGAACATGTTGCTCTCCTGCTGCGTGTGTGCAGATGTTAACTGGCATAAATAGTGTAATTAGTAAAATATATAACACATTTTGTTAGTCCATTTAGAATGGTGCTGATCTATCAATGTGAGTGGGGTTCATTTAATATCAAAGTGGGATGGAATTATTCTAACAAAATAGTAGGCCCAACTACATTTAGGTACACTTCTGAGATTGTCTACAACATTACAACATTAATGATACAGCATAATGTCTTTATTATTATTATTATTATTATTAGACTCAGGGTCCATAAAATACATCAACAACAACAACAACAACAAAAAAAAATACTAATACACAAGACAGACACCAATTAAATAAGACAGCTATACCAGTAGCCCCAGAAGGGGGACTGGTATCGCAAAGCACTGAGCCTCGGGTCAATCAGATGGGAAATGACAGAGTTACAAGAAGAATTCAAGCGACCAATACATTTATACATCAAATTCCTCAGTAAAGCAGAGAAAGTAATAACTCCTGCCTGACAGAACATTTCACTTGCACTACACCACCTAGGTTTCCTGAGTAAAATGCGCAAACAATCATTATAAGCGACTCGCAGCTTATTGAAGCTTGCCTTTTTGAACTTGACCCACAAGGGGGCAGTGTAAAAAGCTGTACAATATGCTTTAAAGAGGTTTATCTTGACAGCATCAGAACACCAGGAGAACTTTCTGGCAAGCATGTTAGCTTGTATATATAACATGTGACGCTGCCTATACATGTCCTCATCATCTGACATTTGATCTGTCAAGATGTGACCCAAATACTTAATTTTGCAACCAACCGTTAGCACTTGCCCCGCAAGATGGAAAGATGGAAAAATAAGGTCCTTATCCTCTTTCACTCTACAGATCATAACCAAACTCTTTTTTGGCATTATATTTCACATCATATTCAACTCCATAATTTGAGCATATATTCAACAGCTCCTGAAACCCTGCACTGCTAGGAGAGACAAGAGCCAAGTCATGCATGCATACATAAGATGGTTCACTAGCATATTACCCATCATGCATCCTGTCTTACACTGTCTCAGCTGGTCAGACAGGTCATCCATGTAAATATTAAAGAGGGCCGGTGATAGTATCCCCCCCTGACGGACGCCATTACCAACACCAAACGGAGTAGAGAACACATCCCCCCCATTTGATCCTGTATGCTCTGATTGGAATACCAAAAAGCCAGAATCCTGATTATACTATTTGGTACTCTCTTTGGCTCAATTTTAAAAACAGCTTGTGGTGGTTAACTCTGTCAAAAGCCTTAGAGGCATCAATAAAACCAATAAAAACAGAGGATTTTTGTCTTCTGTAGGTTTCTACCATTTCCTTAAGTGCATAGATACATAGATCAGTACCATGCCTGGCCTTGAAACCAAACTGGTTATCTGAACTATACAAATAAACACACAACCTGTCTAATAAAATTCTTTCCAGGACTTTTGATAATACACTAGCTAAAGCAATAGGTCTATAATTATCCACACTCCCCACCTTTCCCGCTTTGTCCTTAATGACAGGCACCAAAGTAATGGACAACAGAGAGTCTGGTAACACCCCATGAGACATAAAGCCAGTAAAACAAATGGCAAGGAGAACTGCAACCTTTGGGCTGGCCCATTTCAGGTGCTCTGCAGTAATATAATCTGATCCGCTAGCTTTACCATCAGCTAGCTGTGTAAAAGCTAGATAGATCTCATTGGCTGTAATCCCAACAGTTTCACTATTGACGACATAGCCAACTTCATACGGTTCACTTTTAACACAATTAAATAGGTCGAAGTAATGTTGCCTCCACAACTCTGCTATGTTATCAGCCCCAGAGACCCCCTCTACGTTACATGGTAATGATGTACTGTCCCTGTTCAGAGCTCTCACCTCCTTCCAGAAGCCAGTAACATCACTACCAAGGAGCTTTTCAGCCATAGAGTCCGCTCTTATTTCTTTCTCATTTTTGTTGACATAACGTAGTGCATATTTATAACTTGCATTAGTACGCTTTTTGAGTTTTAAGACTGGCCCCTCTCTCGGCCTGCCTGCCTGAACCCAGGCCTCAAATGCAACCTTCGCTTCAGCATGATGAACTGCCACAAATTTATTCCACCCTGGCTTGATGCTCTTTCTTTTAAAAGGATAAATAAATAATGGCCTGCTGGCCTCATACACAGATCCCACAATACGTTCATACATAGTACAAAGGTCGTCACGGTGAGAACTAATGTTACAATTTACATCAGAACACAAAATAGCATCCTTGGGCAGATATATATTGCTCAAAAGTACATCAGATCTACTGCAGTATGAGCACAGTTCTTCATTAGTGACCTTAGACCAATCCAGTTTAGCCTTACGGGCTCCATTAACCTCCTGAGACATCTCAGGAAAACTAGCACAATCAAGTGACATGATAAAAGGAATGTGATCAGACATGGATGCCACATACACAATCTCTATTGAACTTAGGCTAGAATGTGCATCAGGAGTACTGATGCAGTGGTCAAGCCATGATGTGGTGTGCCAGGCCTCACTTATATAAGAGTAGCTATCTGCAGGTAAGAGCATTTGGCTGGATAGTATAAAATTATTATCATCACAGAACTGTAGCAAATGCCTAGCAAATAACGAAGTCCTATCTGAAATATCAGCAATGATCTTTGTGGCAAAAGGATGATTGTACACAAAATATATCCTGTTTCTGAGAAAATTTGTATGTGATGTGCTTCTGTACATGTATATCTAAGTGCATCTCTACTTACTAAAAAAGCACAGACGCTCCTCTGTGGAGAGTCCCATTCAAAGCAGCTGTTGATGTAGCAACCTGTGTTGATCAGGAACATGATGCAGCGTCTAACTCTGTTGAAGTTTTGCAACAGCAGCTGAAAATGAGACAAAAACAAAACAAGTGAACATTTAAGGTCAGAAATGTAGCAAGGAAAACAGCATGGTGTTATTTACATGATAATTCACTCCACTGTAAAAGCATAAGTACGTACATGTATACACCTTTAGTAAAAACAGACCTAATAACATGCTGTACTGTAAATATGTGACTGATGAGATTCTGTGTGACAGCAAGCTTTGTTACATAAGCTGCCCATGTACTGTATAGTGTTTGAAAAGTTTTTTTAAAAGAAAAGAGAAAAGAAGAAAGAAGAATTATTATTACAAACATAAGCTCAGCTATTACAGCCCATCTCTGATCTAGACATTTGTCAGGACAAACTGTTAAAGATGTCAATTTCCCCTCGTTTATGTTAATTGTGCTGTGAATTCATCACAATTCAGAAAGAAAATATGTTACATCATACAATTATCACCTTAGTTTAAATGGCAGAACGTCCTAATATGGTAAGTTCAAACCCCATTGTGTCTCATTCAGCTGTCACTTTGGAAAGTTAATTGGAGCATTAACTTTTACAACTTGAGATTTGCAGCTTTGACCTCACTTTGGCTTCCATATTACAACTTTACATCACTGAGGACATCATAAGGTGTGTTTTACCTTCTTTGGATAGCTATATATGGATGTGGAGCAGCAGACAGGACAAATGGTGTTTTGGGTGTGACAAGCTGACTCTCCCAGTGATAACGTTAAGTACAATCATAACAATTTCCAACTCAGTCCCTGAGGGTTCTCTGTGCATTTTGGCCAGATATGAGAGAACTGGCTAACTGCTCTCCTCCCCATAGGTTGCCAACCATTCAGGGAATAGCATAACAGCAGCACAGAACGCCAACCACCCAATCAGGTCACCACCAGGACAAAGTGCTCCCAAAGGACAAACTGTCTCTGCAGATTGCTGTACAAAAAAATTCTAGGCCATTATTTGACTCTTTGGAAAATTGCTTGTGTGTGTTTGCATGTGTGTATACTGTGGGTATTCAGTATGTGTTTGCAGCACTACAGTAAAGTCTATTGTCTGTACTGTATGTATGTGGTTATGAGTGGCTTGGCTGCTTTGATGCTTGTGTACAATTATGTGAAGCATGTTGTTGCCAAACTGAGGATGACTGTATGGTGTCCTGCTGGGGAGACGAAGACCCTGAGGACAACAAGACTGAATTATCCATTTCCACGTTCCTCAGCGCAAGCACTTGATGTACATGCTTTACTCTTCTGGGCTCATTATTGCAATAACTGCCTAGATAAGAATATTTCATTTTCCATGAATTATTTTAAAGAGTGCCTTGAGTTATTCCTTAAAAACACTTAGAAAAGTCGTAACGTCATTTATTAAGTAAAATGTCATAACTACAAATAAATGGTTTCGTTGGCAGGCAGCTTATGAGTTTTTTTTTCTTTACTGTGTGTGTGTGTGTGTGTGTCACACTAAGCAGCAAGCAACAGCCGGGGAGCTGCTACCACACAAAAGAGCCCTCACGGGGCAATCCTCTAAAGCAGCCAGTGACATCATCATTGCGAGACGCTGACATGGGTCATCTCTATGAGTCAGAGGCGAAAGGGAGATGAAAAAAAGATTCTGCACTTGGGAGTTAAGCTTAGAGTGAGCAGACACAGAAAGTAACAGTGAAGACAGAAACAGAGAGGAAAACAGGGAATAGATGGAGGGCTGAAAAAAGCGTTTTCTGTGCTTGGCTGTGCATGGCGCAGCATTGACTGCTGAGCCCAAACGGTCACTCATATGACATGTCTGATGTGGGCCAGCCCCTACTATTCAGCCCTTTGTGGTGCCGCCACACTGAGCGGCGTGACAATGAAGTGCAAAGCAGCAGTGGCAAAGAGGGCCAACTATAAGGATAGCCAATCTACTTATGCACCCCAGAGCTGACAGCTTGACATTTCTATTCACCACTCAGAGTGGTTGCAAGGGGGGAATAGATGAGTGGAGGGAAGGAAAAAAAGCTCGAAATGCTGTTTTTCCTACAATCACGCTATTGTATCTTGCCCACACAGTTGTTGTGGTTTACAAGGTGCCACTCTCCAGGCTTGTTGGTTTTGCATCAGACATTTGAGCAGAATAGGGGGTATGGTGGTAGACACAGATAAAAATGAGGCGGAGGGGTAGAAAATACATGTTGGCTGACCTGTTTGGACACTCTGGGCTCCTCCTCGATGTACTTCTGTTCAATGGGAATCAACGTCCCAAGACCAGCCTTCACCTGGAGGATGGAGTGAACACACAGCCTCATAAACAGCAAATGGTGAGACGGAACTTACACTAATTTAAAATAATAATAGATAAATAAAATGGCAGAGATGATGACAATGCTGAGCCTATGGAACTATACATTTTTATTAGTTTTTAAGGTTTTTCTAACACATTGTGTAATGATCCTGGCAGCACATGCATACAGCGTGCCCCATGTCAGAGGCTAGAGAGAGCGGGAGAGAAAGCTGTAAGATGGCCGCTATAGGACACACACAGCAATGGTGAATGGGCGAACAAAGGCTGTTGAGAGGGAGTCTTCGATAATTAAAGCCAAAACGAGGACAAGGGACGAGGGACAAGGGATGAGATGGAAGCAAGGGAGGGGGGGACAAACAGAATAAAGACAACAGCAGCAGAGGGGGGGATGCTGGAGAGAACAAGAGAGGGATGGAGGAAGAGAATAATGGGGGGTTGGGGGCAAAATAAAATAATAATAAATAAAAAAATAAAAATCAGGGTGGAGAATCAAAAAAGCTAAAGAAAAACTTACAGCATTAAAAATCACGTCTATTTCGAGAAAGATGACCCCTTTTGTTGGCCCTGTCAGCTCCTTGCTTTTCAAGGCGTAGGCTTTGCGTTCTCCATTTTGGATCTGTGGGAGAGGGACATGACAGGCGTCTGTCTGGCAATACCCGGCTGAATCGGCTCCCCGGGCCACCTTTGAACCCCAGCTGCTGGCGCTGACAGGGAACCCAAAACAACTGTGGCAACTCTGACAAGTACCTGTTCATTACCCACTGCAGCTCGGCTCTGTCAAACAGAAATTAACTATCCTGGGGAATCATACTGTACAACAGAGCATGGATATATTAGACTCTCAGTGCTTTCACAGGCACATCTATATTTTTCAAATACAAAAGACACTCTTCTGTCTCTTTTTCTATAAATCGAATCATCCCATCTCTCAATCAATGTCATTTTCATATCATCTCTCATCCCCTCACCTTCTTTCTTCTCACCTATCTTATTTTTTCTAAGCTTCTCTTCCTTTTTTTCCTCCTTCCTGTCATTTCTTTCACTTTGTGAAATAATAACAGTCTCATCTGTGGAGTGGCAAAAATAACCTCTGCTTTTTATATCTTTCACTGTGTTTTCATTATTTCCGTCACTCTACGTTCTCTCTATTATCCCCAAAGGAAAAGAAAAACGAAACACTGACAGAAATCTGCCTTTGACTCACATTTAGCAGAGGAATAGCCACTTTCCCCAGGAAGTCTGCACTTCTGTCTCGGTCCTCGTCGTAAACAGTGACCTCAAGTACCGAATGGATGTCCTTCACATTGCTGGACCACACACAAAGACAACACCAATGACATATATCCTAAAATATGGGTTACAAACTGAAACATTGTGAAAGCTATCATTTCATGGAAAAGCTTTTCTAAATGTTATAAAAGACTCACAGACAAATGATGTAAAATCTGAAACATTATATGAGGCATATGCCTTATATTGGAATACCATCTTATAGATGGTTACATAAATGTTTAAACATCCCCATTAACATGCTTTATGTCATAATCTATTACATTACTGCATGAGCTGAGTAGAACTAAAGTGTGAGGCTCAGACATGTCATCTTTGAAAACTAGGCTAGCAAGAAGATAGCTGATGTTATGTATAGAAAGGAGGCTATGAGAAAAATGTGCACTAAAAGAATGACTAAATGAATCTGTCCCATCACTGGGAATTCACTATTTTGTACTCTAGAATAAAATTGTATCATATATGCTAGAAAGTATGCAGAGTTAGATCTACATTAACATTTACCTATGATGTCAGTGTAACTATACAATTTAAACAAAATATTTTTAAAATAAGAAAAGGAGTGGTAAGCCTTCTTTTTCTCTCATGTAAATGTCTTCCTGGATTTACTGTAGGCATTGAACACATTTGAAAACATTGCTAAATAAGCAAGACTAGAATTAATTTAAAAAAAAGAAACAGTTGAATGCTATGAATGTAATATGCAATATATATATATATATGTAATATGTAATATATACATACATACATCCACATAATGCATGAGACTGTTCAAAAGGTACATGTTAAAAAACACATTTTTATTTTCATTACTGCAGTGAGTGCAAACTGTGTGAGACATGTGGGTATTGTAGAAGCCACTCACAAAGTGAAGACCTTGTTCCACTCAGGGTTGAGGTTTTTGTAGACTGTGTGCGTCTGCAGCCGATCGTTACTCAGCTCCACCACGCAGAATGGGTCACTCTTACCTACCGAGCAAAAAAAAAAAAAAAAGCATACAAGAATGACCTTCGTAGGAAAGAGACATTTATACATAATATACATGAATACAGTAGAAACTAAACTTTTGTAAGCTTGAGGTTTCAAGGAAAGCAAGAATCTTAAGTAATTTCAGCAGCTTTTGTCTATCTTCAATCCCTCATATTATTAAGACAGATAGTGAATAGCATCCTCCCCTTCTATCACGTCAGCTCCAATACCTTGGACTTATCAGACATGTCATAAAATGATTCTTTCATTTTTTTAGCCCTGATGCCATACATATTATAAAACAGTATATCAGTGGAACTGCTGCAAGCCATTTCTATCAAGACAGTGGAAACATGGACAACTAGAAGATAAGCTCCAGGACAACTTTGCCCTGGGCGGAAGGAGTGGGAGAGTGAAAAGAGAGAGAATACTTTCAGAATAGATGGTGCCGAGAACACAGAGGGCGATGTGGCTCTGAAGGCCACAGAAGTTCAAAGTAGAAGATAAAGACAGCTGAGAAGGGGTGTGAGAAACATAGCTGATCCATGATTAGCGATTCCAAGCGAGCGGTAAGAAGGTAGCGGCAACAGCGTGGAGAAAGAATGAGTGAAAGCAAGGACAATATAAGAAGGAAATGATCATCATCATCCATTCTGCTTTGTTATATGGACATAAATGTAAATAAAATAGAACAGTGAATTTAGTTAAAATATAAATTTACCTCACATGTTTAATTAAAGGGAAAGCATTGCTGAACAGAGCTTATATAATGGCAGCAAAAATGATTTCCTGGATATAAAAAGTGACATTTTGCAGTAATAACAAAACATACAAATACATGTACATACAAATAAATTCATTTAAAAAAACTCAAGGATCACACAGGAAATAGTTTGAGTTATTTGTTGCTGCCAAACGATAAAACTTCACTGCAAATTAATTTTAAAGATCTTCAGATGTTATAAAACATAGAAATGATATGTGGTTCATTATAAATCATATTCATTAATGAACAAAACTTTCAATTCAGAATTTACTACAGTTATGTAACTGAGTAGAGAAAGAGTGAGGATAAATAAACAAAATCACAGTTAGTTCCTCCTCCTGAGAATAGCATATTCAGTTTTGACTATAATAATCAAAACTAGTAATGTTCTATATATTCTATATTTGTTTACTAACATTGCACATTTCAATTTCTTTGTACAGAAAAAGAAGTGAGACCAGCTCCCCATGCTTGCCAGCCCACCTCCGTTCAGTTGCCTCAAAATGAACTAAGAACAACAAAAACTCTTAATTCTGGCTTTGATCATTATTTTTTATTAAAACTGTTGGGAGCCCTTGTGCTGTTTGTTCAAGCTTATCACTTGAAAAGACTGGGTCAGGAAGTTTAAAAAAAAAAATGTCCCACAAGAATTCCCTTGGAAAATAGTGAGAATAGTGAACTGTTAGTAAAACAGCAATGTTGCATAATGAAACTTAAAGTTCCTCCACATTTCTGTGTGTGTGTGTGTGTGTGTGTGTGTGTGTGTGTGTGTGTGTGTGTGTGTGTCATTGATTGATTTTCTTCAAATGTTGTGACAAGGACAGGACATTTGGTGGGTGAGCAAAGTAAATGTCACCGTGATCAATGCAGAGCCGTAGGTGTTCCCTTTCATATCTGTTTGTGGGGCTCTATTGATGTAGTGTTTGAAGTGGATATTGACAGCTATGACTCCTACAATAGAAAACAAGATACATTAAAATAGACAAAAGACAATAGACTCAGCAGCCCACTTCTTAACGCTTAATCTGTGTACATACTTTGTTAATCATATATTGTACATTTCTACATTATTCCTTGGAGCCATTCTCATTGATACACACAAACTAAAAAGAATATATTTTTTCCAGCAGTTTTTATTCAATATTTTTACAGTAGTGAATATCTGAAATCGTCCTTAATCATCCTGGCACTTCCATAGCATAAACGATTATAATGTTGTCCACACAAATCAAGTCTGATTAAATTTAAATGCAATCATCCAAATTATAAGATGGAAATTATCTCTGCAGAACCCTGTCCCTCCCCCATTTTTTCTCTAATATTCTGTTTTTAATGACACGGCAGGCTGTGTTGCCGCAGCAAGCCAGTTGTCATTGGTGATGAACTTTCACCTTATTGGCCGTCGGCACCAGAGGCAGCTGTCTTAGCCAATTACACGCTCAGGTTTGAGCGCCACTCAGAGATCATCCAGGTAATGTCCAAGCAAAGCTCCTCCCCCCCTCTGGGTCCCGTCTCTGTGGCGCTGGCAGGAGGTTTGAGCGAGGAGCGGCCTCAAACTCATTTCAGTGTGCCTTAGGATAAGTGTGGAGGAAGAATACAGTAAGGAGACGAGGGTGCGCACTGTAATTGCCTCGCAGGAAGCTTAGAGTTAGTGAGGAGTTTGACGTAGGAGAGGGAGCGCAGGCTCTCATGTGTCTGTATAATCAAATTAATTATGATTCACACTTTAAAATGTAAATCAACAACATATTTGTTGCATTTATTACAGTACAATGAGGCTATACTAGTTCATCTACAATATTCTTCCATGTGTCAAGTGATATCTTGCAGTGCAAAGATTTTTGATATTTAGTGAAAAAAGAAAGAACTCTACACGTGCTGTGGTGTTGCCGTTGGAAGTGCAGGTGTGTGTGTGTCCATGTGTGTGTTACTATTAAAATGTTCTAACAGTATAGCATCCACTCAGAGGGACAAGAGCTGGCAGACAAAAAGGATTGTTGGTTTTAGAGACTATTTTCAGTTATCCTACTCGGGCTGGAGAGGAGCTACTCCACAAAAACACTTCAATTAGAGAGAGAGATGGCCAGAGAGGAGAGAGAGGGGAGGATGAGAGAAAAAGATGGGAGAGGAGACAGGCAGCCTTAATGGGAGAGATGGTGAACTCTCTCTCTCTGTTTGTCTGTCCGTCTGTTTGTCTCTCACCTTGCTCCTGACCCCCTCTTGGTCTGGGCTGTTAAAATAGGGTGTTCATGTGGTTGAGGGCTCTTATGTGGCTCTTACAGAGCTATTGTTTCACTCACACACACACACACACACACACACACACACACACACACACACACACACACACACACACACACAAAACAGGAACCCCTTTGCCTGTCGGTTTGCCGGTTATCTGTATCAGTTTACCTATTGTATCTATGTTTTTTGGGCCAAAGACATCTATACAGCCAAATAGGGTTACACATTAGACTGTCTAAATTTGAGAGGTCTTTGAATTATACAAAAAAGTAGTGCATGAAAACCGACATGTGAAACCAAAGCCCAAAAGGTTTTGTTTTGTGAATATATAGTCTCATGTGGAAACATCTTTGCCTGTATTGTGTTTTTTAACACATTAAGTTTTTAATGTAAAACACATATGGCATGCAAATGTTTAAATGTTCTGTATTATTTATTGTTTTAAATTTAATCATTTTCTTAAAATGTCCATAATGTTTAATGCACATTTTAAGACAAATGTTTTCTTACGTTTGTTGTGGGTTTTCAAATCTGAATTCAACCCTTTTTTTCCAATTGTTTTGTATTCAGTCTTAGTTTCTATGTAAAATATTCGCTCTGGTCGGCACCACAACATGCTGCATTTCAACTGTGAAGTAAGCCTGTAACAATAATTTCAAATCACCACAGGCTGCAGAGGCACTGCTCTGAAATCAAACATGTTCTGTACCACGTCAAACCGGCAGAGACAAAGTGAAAAGCAAACAAACAGCTACTATATTTCCACAGTTATACTCTTTCATTTTTTTGGATGGATCCATTGGGCTCAGACTGAATGATGAGCTCTACAACGAGGTCACGGAGCAGATTTCTGCATAGAGTGAAAAACAAGAGCTAGAGAGCCATTAGCCCTGCACTCTGGCTGCTCCGGTCGCTCCATGCAATAACCCAAATCAACCAGCTCCACTCTGTATTGGCTAATGGGACTGTGGCTGTTTAAAATGGAGAAAATTCTAACTCTCTTTCTCTTTTATACACACACACACACACACACACCACTTCTCTCTACTAGATAATACAAAGTGAAAAACTAGGCCTGTCCACTGTAGACCTAATTAAAAGTAAGAATTAATGGAGAATGGAGAATTCAGAAAGAGCAGGCAGAGAAAGAGCGGGAGGAGGGAGAGAGATTTGTTGGTTCAAATATGTACTTTTTCTCTATTATTCAAATGAGCAGCCTGCATCTTTTCTAAAACTGCAGTGACAAATTTAGCGTCCTGCACAAAGTAGACTTTAACTCTCTTTGAGGATTCTCGCAGGGGATCATCCCTTAAACCAAAATTACACCCTGACTTTATCTTTGGCTAGATTCATGGCAGATTTCTGTTGGAGGAAAACGTGCCACAGAAATGTCAAAATGGAAAACTCAAGCAAGTTATTTTTAGCAAAAAATACTCTTATTACTGATAGTATTACTATTACAATCAGATGCTCTGTGGTTCTCTATGACAGTGTTAGTAAGAAGTATCAACAGGAATTGCGGCAGAAAAAATGGTATGAAAGTGTATGAATAAATGAGTGAAAAATGAAGAGACTAACTTTTAACTATGTATATGAGAACTGCAGAGGTTATAGTCATGTTTTTTGGCCTTACCTGTGACATCTGCTGCCATCAGTCCCTCAGCCCTGATGACCTTTACCTGCACCACACCGACATCCTTCAGGTTGTTGAATGACCTCCACAGGCTCTGAAACATCACAGGGACAGGGGTCAAAGGTCAAAAAGGACGCCAAATTAGAATCGGAGAAAAAGACAGGTCAATAGTCTGACATTTCATTAAGACAGGAAAGGGTAGGATGTGTCCTTTAACAGTCCCTATTTGACAATGTAGAGTTGGCATTTATAGTCAGGTCTAACAGTCTAACAGAGGACAAATGGCCAGATTTAATTTCACTCAATAGGTGTGCTTGCCTGTTTAAAATATTACTTAACTTTGTACTTTTTAGATTCAACAGATTTTGGCAAAAAAGATGAGCCGTGCAGAAATATATTGTAAAAGGTTACAGCGAACAAATGCAGTACACACATTAAAGTAGAACAAATAAGGGGTCATTGTAGACAACAGGCAAGTTCAAAACTATCAGCAAAAAAGGGAAAATATATAAAATAGGAAAAAATGCATGTGCATTATATAACCAAATAGGAATATTGAAGAAAAAATGTGCAAGAAATTAGTGCATGTGATGTGATTGTGTCTGTACAGGGCTCATTGTTTGCTACCTACACTTCTGCTTCTTCTGTGTTTGTTTGATTTATAGAGCGACATAGAAAGAGCTTTAGGCTGATAATATAATAATAGAGATATTGTGGTGAGTAGACATGTCCAGTGAAGCGTGACTGGCAGTGAAATAGTTATTAGGTAACCCACACTGAGCTCCACACATACTGTCCAGTTTACACAACATCCAAACAAGAGCTGAAACAAAACACAGTAACACTCAGACACACACACACACACACATTTACCCCGATATTTTTCTCCGTGTATGCTTACACACCATAAGGACCCATCTACATAGTCAAGAGTTGCATGATGTGTGATCATCGGAAATGAGAAGGGAAGTACTGTATGTTAGGGGTGTCCCCGACTAAGAAACTTGCTTATTGTTGACTGATCGTTAGATAATGTGGGGGGGGCTGTGATAAGATATTTGGCAGTTGCGTGTAAAGCTCCTTTTGTATGAAATCATGCAACTGATTAGGACACAGACATAAAAAGAGTTGCGTCTTATTGCATGAGTGGTGGAGGGGTAGAGAAGATTAATTAAAAGAGGTTTAGAGTGAGGGCCGGCTTGTCACTCAAACAGTCAGCAGCTGGCACCAGGTGACGAGAAGCAGAGCGCATAGAGCAAAAGTCGGCGGGCCCTGCTGCATGCGCTCTCTACTTCTTTTACAGTCCTCTTGTCATAATGTTTTTCTGCTACAAATGCAACCGTTGGCATGTAACACGCTTGCTTGTCTCATGTGCAGGATTTGGTGATCAAAGTGCACCCACAGTTTTCCCAGACATTTTCAGTTAAAGGTTTAAATCCCTGCCGCCATGGATGATGAAAAGCCGTCATGGGGCGGATCAATTTTATTTACCTGAAAAAAACTTTTCCACAATTTAAAGCATTATATGTTGATATTTATATTATAATAATTAACTTATGGGGAGAAAACAGGTAGCTATATGTAAAATCTGACATTGGGCGCCCTCGCATAGCCAAAATTGCATGATCCTTGTTTCATAACGCCGAATCACGCTCCTTTGATCAAAGCATTGAATATTTAACTCTTCAGGGTCACCCCTACTGTTGGTACAAGGTTTTAATAACCAGGAGAAAGAATGATGACTGTGTAAAATCTAGTCTGTACACACACACAATAATAAACTCGTGTTTTTGTTCACATCCAAATACTCAGGTAAAACACATGCATAGAAAACCTACACTGAGGCCAAATTGAGTAGCATGTCGGCATGTCTTAAAAGCAAAGTGGAAATGCACTTCACTTCAATTTATTTTTCTCTCTCTGGCAATAACCCCTTCCATCCCCACAGGAGTAATTATAATTTAAATTTCAGAGTCAGGGACAGGCTACAGACTTAATTCATTATTACCAACTCTGTCAGACTCTGCCTGTTTCCAGCGATATCATTGTCCAAAAGCTCTCTAAAGGAGATGAGAGGGGAGTGTGTGTGTGAAAGAAAGAGAGGGGGAAAGAGAGTATGTGAAAGAGGGAGAAAAAGAGACATACAGAGAGAGCGAGAGAGGGGACAACTCTCAATTTTAAGGCCTGATTTCTCTGAAGATGCAGCTGCTTGTTGTGATTATTGGGGAGCAGCCAAGAAGAGAGAAAAAGTAAGGGAGAGGGCATGAGGGAGGCAACAGAGGAAGAGACGAGGGCAAACTAATGGCTAGTTAGTGACTTAGTGTTCAACAGTACTAGCCTAGCTGGTAATCGAACTTCATTAAGTTTTTGTTTCCGGCAGAAATGTGCCTGTGGCAACGTGGTCTATATTGACAACATTTCACTTCTGGGATTGCTTCCCGTGCGCTGGATATTCCGTCGGATATCCCTTATTTTGGCCGGATGCCTGTCACCTTAGGCTTTCTTTGTGTTGGATTTCTAATCGTCTGCTAATTTCTGAGGACTATGGTTAACCGCTCCTCAGATCTCTGCAGGGTAAATCCAGACAGCTAGCTAGACTATCTGTCCAATCTGAGTTTTCTGTTCTGACTAAAACAAGTTTTAAACGTACAGATGTTCCACCAAAACAAGTTCCTTCCTGAGGCTATTTTGCAGAGGCACTGTTGCTCTGTCCACTGTCCAAGAAGATTATGATTGGCTTAAAGAAATGCCAATAAACCAGAGCATATTTTTCTTCCCTCCCGGAATGCTTTGTGGACTAGCCAGACCCTCTTCCCAAGCGCTGTGTAAGAAGGTCTGGCAATGCAAGACTAATGGCAACTAGTCTCAAAAAGCATCTGGTCAGATTCATAATACTGTTAACTTACTATTTATTCAGAAACTTACAGACTTAAGTCATAATTTCACCAATTTAGACTTTTGTAATCTTGTTTAATGAGAGAGTTCTTGAATTAAATTTAAAAAAGGTTACTCCAGCTGTTTCTGTTGAGGAAAAGTTCTTGTACAGCTGCTTGTGTATGGTCATTTAACATTTGAAAAGTTTGGCTTCTTCTGATAAGTAAAAAAAGGGTTCTATTGGAAAAAATGTTTATGGGGCATAAGGTACAGTATCAAAAAAAGTACTATTTTAGTATTGTATCAAGAAGACGCTAATATCATTTCAAACAATACAACAGCAGCCCGTATTGATAGACAAATGGCACAGAGTTTGACCAAAGAAAATGAGACAGAATTAGTTATTTAATGTATTTATGCAGATATGTTTTATTCCCCCCAACCCATCATCCACACTCAATCCCACAGGCTCCCTGAGGGGACATTTAGGGTTCAGCCACAATCCATGACTGGTGGAGAGAACACACCCATCCTCTATGAGGATCCAAATCCTCATCAAAAAGACAAAGAGTAAAAGATGGAGTAGACAGACAGGTAGAGAGACAGAGAGATGAAGGGAGGCCATGACCAACCCCCACCCACCCATTTACGTCTCCCCACACCCCCATCAGCCCGCAGGTGGAAGGACGGGGATGAGGAGCAGATGAAAATGAGGGATGAACAGAGAAGAAAAAAATGGAAGGACAGAGTTGGCCTTCATAAAACAAACCCCCGCCCTGCTTGTGATTGACATCTTGTCACTGTGACATCTTCCTCCCGTCTCTGTCACACTCAACAGTGACACACAAACACACAGATGAATCAGCCCCGGCATAGGCTTATGACTTGCTGTCATCTTTGCATCGTGTCACCTTTTATCAGTGCTCCATATAACATTTCACACAAAGCGTCTGCCGAGCAGCCACGCAGTTCAGGGGACATTTAATCAAATGCCTGTGAAATGCTCAAACACAAACCAAATGCTAACAACTTCCTCCCAATTCCCACTCCTGTTCATCATCTCAGGATCACTGTCTGTCAACATTCTCTCTCAAAGTTTGCTCTCTGCCCATCCCACACTTTACAGCAGCTCCTTATCTCACTTCCTGTCCAGGTTGTGTCCTTTCTCTTCACCTTAGAGCAGTGCACTGGAGTGGGTGGGGTGTGTTTGTGTGTGTGTGTGTGTGTGTGTGTGTGTGTGTGTGCGCATGTGGGTGTGTGGTGAAGTGCCACCACTTCAGCGGAGGTCACCATGTCCTCCTCTCATCCACCCATCTTGCGGCCACCTCAGGCCCATTAAGAGCCATTAGTGTGTGTGCTCCTTTGCCATCATAATGCATAAATCTCTTTCTCTCCTTTTCCCTCTCTCCCTCTGTCCCTCTCTACTTCTGGGAAACAGTAATTAGGGATGAAGGAAAGGTTACGGTGAGAAATAGTACAGCTAAGGCAGTTGTCACTAAGTGTATTACACCATGTAGCATATAGTCTAGCTCTGCTATCAGCTGCATTCAAAGTAGTTTGCAGTAGAAAGTCATCTGTACTCATTCACGCGAATACATGCGGCACACGTGCAAGTGTACAGAGGCAATCACACAAACACACACACACACACACACACACACACACACACAGAGTTACAATGCAAAACAGCAAGAATAAGAGAGACATTAATGGGCTCAGCGCTAGCACTCAGGTGTCTATTATTTGCTTCCTTCAATGGACACAGATTGAGATGAGGAAAAAACACCTGCCAAATACAACACAGTGACCTCCTTGTGACCACATCAGGTGTGGCGTGTGTATGTGAGTGTTCATGTGTGTGACGACGTGCAGAATTTAAAATCTGCAATGTCTTCTTAGAGATTCAGGTTATTAAACTGAGTGTACATGCATGTAGGTGTGTGTTTTGTAGGTGTGTGTTTTGATTTGTTTGTTTTTTCCAATATCCACACTGCCTTAAAGTAACACTGTGTGTGTTTTTTCAGGATTGCTGAAGGCTGGCACGGGCAGAGGATTTCAATTGTTTTCTCTTCCTCATTCTCATATGAGAAGGTATCTGCTCTTTAAAGCTGTGATGATGACAGCATGGTACTCGTATTGCTCCACCAACCCCCATCTTTTTATTAGATATCTGACGCAGGAAGGTACTGTTTTTGCATGTGTCTGTTTGTGTGTGCCTGTTTGTGATTAGCAGTTGTGGATGCTTTGTGCAGGCTTGCATTGGACAGCTGATTTCAGGCTGATAATACCAGTAAAAATGTGCCAGAGCGTAATAACATACACCTACACATGCACACACATACACACGCTGGGCAGATTAGTGGGCTTTGAGCAGCACTGTTATGTATTAGAGGTGGTACTTGGTCTTATCAGTGGTCTTTGATAAGGTACATCTTTATTAAATTCTCTAACTGAAAGACGGCCAGTCTGGGGAAAAGGAATATGTTAATAGGTAGAGACCATTCAAGTCTTTAAACCGACCTTACTGTGCCCCTCAATAAGCAACCCACCCCCACCCCACCTTTCTCCACCCTCTATCGCTCCATCCCTTCATCGAATGGGAGGCCCACAGTGGCGGCAGACAAAGAGTTGAGGGTGCCGAGAGAGCGAGAGAGAGAAGGAGGCAGGAAAAGAGGCAGGCGAAGGACGGAAAATGTCTTGCCTTCAGCCGAGCAGAAAAACGAGGTCTGCACAAGTTGTGAGAGAGGTGAAATGGCTTTCTCTTTTCATTTTACACGCCTTCCCTTCCTGGTGCAACCCTCATCCTTTACCACTCGCCCCCTATTACACACACTCACACAAACACACACTCGCACTTCCCGCCCTCACTTTGTGGCCATGAGGAGAGGCACACTGTCTGTATGTCTCAGTCCTAGAGCTCCCCCCTCTGATCTTGGGTGGGTGCTGCAGTGCGATGCAGACTGGTCAACCTCCTGTGGCTAGCCAATAAGGCACCGCCACGGCTATGTAGGTCGTGACACCTGTGTTTGGCCTGTGGAGCCTCGCTGCTGGTGCCTATGCACACACCAAAAGATGCAAACATGCACCGCTTAGACGTTCCTTTAACTGAAATTAGAACACATTCTATTCTTCTGATATCACAAAACTCAGACAGCTACTTACGGTTCTGTACAGTAAACACACATGCACAGTGTACCCGTACATAAAAGCACATGTTAGTGTGGTACACGTGAGAAAATGTGCACCAACAACTGTTAATTAAATCTCATAGTGGTTACACAAATAGTGTAGCTTATTTGGGATTGGTAATCCCTAAATGAAACTAAAAACATTTGTAGTCAAAAAATATATTAGATTTTATATTAAAAGTCATGACTCAAAGCAAATATGGCTGCTGCATTGAGTGCTAAATGCTGATTGTGTTGATGTGCAGAGAAATGTCCCATGTCAAAGCTGTCAGTGAACAAAACCTTTTTAAAGTGTGTGTGAGCATGTGTGTGAGTGTCTCTTTTGTAGCATGGAGTGAAGATTACAGGGTGTTAGGGGTTAACTAGGCTAAGACAAAGACATAGGCTGAATCCATTGTGTTGAGTGGAGGGCCTCTGGGTCAGATGGGGCCTTAGGGCTCTCTCTTTCTCACTCTCTCTCTAATACTGAGCTCAAATCAATGACAACTGGCTAACAGGCCAAGCCATTTTACACACAAATAAGTGAGCCCATATGAATTAATCATGAATAAACAACTCACTGCAGGATGCTGATGCAAAAACTGCACAAAACTGGTGGCGTGAATCAGAGCAACAGAAACAATCCAGCGATGTGAGTCTCTATCATTTCCAAACAGTAATTCCAAACTTGTCAAACCCCTTTGTGAATCTAATTATCTCCCCCTTCACCCACTCCTCTGCTTGTTTCAATACTCGGCAGATTAGCTTGCAAAAAAGAGACTTTTCTAGATGAGTAAGTGACGTTCTTTATAAAAATGTGAATCAGTTGTACATTTACAACAATCAGAAGTCTGATGATAAATGTGTGATGTTGTTGTTTCACATGTCAGTCCGACTCATGACACAAAAGAAACCACACTTGTCTTTTTAACTTGGACACACAACACACGTAACACAGACATCAATTAAAGGAAGAAGCCGCAAAATCAGTGTTATGGAAGATCTGCAATGAAAGAGTACTGCCTGAAATTAATTCCAGCTCTTTGTGAAGGAAAATATGAAGTATGTGGACACAGATTTTGAGTACTCCGCGAACGATTAAGGTAACTTTGGCATACAGGTGAATGTGGAGTTGCATTTTCTGTCTTTTACTTTCAATGTTTTAATAAAAAAATTTATTCTTTCAGTTCAGCTTCCACACATTGGGCCCTTTCCTCTCAAAAGTATTCACACAGCATAATCTTATCCTAAACTCACACACACAACACAAGGCAACTCTTACACTAAAACTAACTCACATATCTCTGCATGATCTGGTGTCTCTCCTGCGGGTCGTCCAGCATGTTGACTGACAGGTCTGAGATGGAAACTGCGGCAGAAGCAGTGAGTGTAACCAGCAGCACCAGCACACCTTCACCTTCCTCCAAAGGCAGGTCCAGCTTGTGTGTGTGTTCTTTACTGAGATGCGACAGGTTGATGGTACACCTTAAGGGCACACACAAACACAAATGACAAACAAAATCGGAACAGAATTACAGATTTAGAGTACTGTACATTTTGTGGTAAAGCGGACTATGCTGAAACACAGGCTGGTAAAACAGGAAGCTAAGCAAAGATACAGACAATAAAGACTAACCTTCAAGAAACGCTAGTGCAGACATTTTAGGAGCTGAAGTTTGCAATACATCTGAAATTCCTCTTCAGAAAATCAAAAGACTCCCCATCCCATTCAAAAGACTGAAGACATAGCTTCATACATAGCCCATTGAACTGTATCATAGCAACAGCAAGCAACAGAAGTGCTTTACAGACATTAGCATTTTAAATAAAATAATTGGACATACTATCATTTGAACTGTAAGATCATAGGTCCTAAAAGTCATATATGCATGATTGTGGAAAGCTGCACCTGTTCTACATATATAACCAGACATTAGATTGATATACAGTAGCTACAGAAATACTGATGAACACCACTGTACCTGCCCATGAAGTCATCCTTCTTGCCAGCATCCTTGTCCCAGACCGTAATGTCCACGTAGCCTCCCTGTTCCTCATACATGTGGAAGTCAAACTGCTCTCTCCACTGGGGGTTCAGCGTTTTGGAAATTGTCTGAGTTAACAGAACAAAATACATTGTTTGTCCATATATGCTTGTACATGTATTATGGAAGTTTATCTTTCAGCAATGTTTCAATAAGCATTACTTAATCTGACTTTATTATTAATTGTATAACTGAAAAGAACAGTCCTAATAGTTCTACTGCGTGCTGGATATGAAAAGAAATAAAATCTTACTATAAAAATGTTCCTTTCTTACTTTCATTACTGGGACACATCTAAAGGGCCTTATTATGGAGGTAACAGCCAAAATAAATATTCTCAAACAGGAGTGCGTTTACCTTGCTCTTGTACTTCTGGTGCCCCATCCTGAATTTGACGTAAGGGTCGCTGAGGCCGTTGGCATCCATGGGCTGGAGGTTGCATCCTTCTATCAGACTGATGCTGACTATACCTCGCCACAGCTGGGCTTTTCTGTGCACATCTGACAGACGCATACTCTGGTACTGCAGCAGGCACACACACACATTCATTAAAAGAAGCATTTACACAAACATGTGTGCATATTTACATACACAGGCATGTTACACAATCACCCACAAAATTAACACACGTATGCATTAATTACATTCAAGAAAGAATTATGTCTTGTGTACACTCTGTCAATGGGAAAATAACCAATTACAAACACATAAAGACAATACAGAGAGCAGCAGGCAAAACACACAAGATGAGACTTAAACACAAAATGAGATAATTCAACGCAATTTAACCCTGACGTGTGAGTTCATCTGACATGGCAGAACATCACTATGAAATACAAAACATTACAAACAAGTTTCAAATCCTGAAAAATGTCTTGGGAATGATGTATGTTCTTTAACCTCTGAGTGTTGAGTGAGAATCTACTGTGGACAAAATAGCTTCCAGTGTGCACAACATTGTATGTCATTGCACCATTCTGGCCTTTTTTTGTACAAATTCTTAATAAAATAATTTAAAAAAAATAGGCGAGTGATTTGTAGACTTTTGTAGTCTTATCCAAACCGGCAGACCACTGAGATGCTGCTCCAGTGTAACTCGGTACATTTCTTAAGCCATCTGGCTACTTTAAGTTGACAGCGCTGCAAATTCAGATTGATGATTCTCCATATTTGAAGTCTTTTCTTTTTCTTTTCTTTTTCTCAGCACTTGCAGGGCTATTTAACCTCTCTTTGAATTGTGTCAGTATACTTCACTAAAACAAAGAGCAGGGTATTTATTTGTCAAACAAATGCAACCCTTTCTTTCTCTCTCTGCCTTTCCCTCTCCTCCTTCCTCGTTAGGGAGAATTTATTAGCATAGCTTTTGTTTTGCGGGTGAATTTCATTAAACTCTGAACAAACCCTGCCTCGCAAGCGCAGGCCTTTGATCTGGAGTCGGAGCCTCTTAATTTCCATTCTCCAGACATTAAACAATGTGAATGGCTCCCTGCAATACAGCCAACCGCCCGTACTAAAACTCCCACATCTTTCATTCCTCCTGTTCACTTGCTGCTAACACATTGTATGCTAATGATGAGAGGTCGCTGTAATGTCCTACTTGAGCACAATCCTAATTGTTTCCTTGTTTTGGTGCTCCATATTTCTTGTTACAGAAAATCATGGGCTATTTGTATTGGGAATCCACATCCCTCTGCCAGAGCACAGCAGGAGAGAGACAATGCATAGAGCTGTTTGGGGTCTCAAAGTCTTCTAAGAGATACTAACATTCAATACAGAACTAATACAGCATTGCACACAACTTTTGTCACCACTCTGAAAGAATAAAATGTCTTAAGTGCCAAACTAAGCATTTTGCCTAGGGGTAAAGTCAGAGAGACCTGGATTTAATATGCATTTGACTCATAATCATTATCTCAAACTACTTCTTGAATAGTTTGCATCTTCTGCTGTGGGTTCTAAACTCATAGATTCATTAAAAAGAAATGAGTGTAAAAATAACCGTGTGCTTGTATGCAGTCGAGCATGAAGGCACTCAGGAGCAACGCCTTTTTTGGTTGGATAGAACAGTAGCTAGTTAGTGTTTGAGCTAATTCCCGAGTCACAGGCAGGGTGGCCCAGTTTGAAAGCTTCAAACACTTGGTTTGGGGAAGCACGATACAGCAGGACGTCTGCCCAGCTCTGACCAACACACTTCAAATGTGTATCTGTGTCTCTTGGTATGCTTTTTCATTGTTACACTGTAATAAAGGAAACATGCAGTGTATCTAGCTGCAATTTAGGAGATTGACTAAAAGAAAACACTAAGTTTCCAGTTTCAGCCCGTTTCTTTCTGAATGACCTTTGTGAATGACCTTTTTGTTACTTTTTTAAAAGGTAACAAAGCACCTTGATAAAAGTGACACATGGGCAAATAAAGTTAATAAACCCAGTTTTGTTCACAAATTTGTCCAATATTAATACTATTGTATTTGACCGGAAATAAGGTAAGTGCTTCATGCATGAGCCAATAAACAAAAGGCAGAACTTCAACCAGCATGCTATCTGTAAACATAAAGAATAAAATTTAAATAAAACCAAAAGGTAGCAGTATTGTATGTATGGCAAGATGAGAACTAAAAAATAATGTAAACATTAAAGCTTTGCACGTGATGCAAAGGGGTTTACGAGTGTCCTACAATCAGTCCACACAGTCAACAATCAACAAATTTTCTTATTTCACAGTTGATTTACTGTACATGAATCATTTAAAACCCCTAAAACAAATCAATTGCTTTATTTTCTTACACAGCAGCTGCAATACCCTTGCAAATCAAAGGGAGGAGAAGCACATATATATCACTGCATAATTTAACAGCTTAAAAGGGACAAAAAAGTTCAATTTAGTTTATATGTATAAAATAAAAATAGAGTATAATAGTAGAGTATAAAATAAAAGTATTTAAAAAACACTTATAACAATGCCAGTAATTGTAGTGCATTACTTATTCCCTTGGTGTATATTTATATTACTTATGAATTGTCTTCACAAATGTTAATGCAGATGACCATTAGGTTTAATCACTTTTCAAAATAAGGTTGTGGGTATATATCACATAGTGGGTGGTATATTGCAGCGTGTGGAAAATAAGCTAGTGACAATGAGAACTAAAGAACTGATGAGAAAGAAACAGAAAGAAAAACTGCCAATACCACTGTGAAAGGAGGAAAAGGACGGAGGGAGAGAGAGGGCCAGGGAGACTCCATCCATGTACCAGGACACAAGTGAAGAGTGCAGGATAGGTGAGGTGCAGCCGGTAGTGGGGTTACAGTACAGTGGGGAGTTGTGTGGGTGGGGGAGTTACATGCTGTTTTAGTTTACCTTACTAGATCTTTTCCAGTTCCTTCTCAAAAGCATGGTCTGTAAATGAGACAAAGCTGTTACAGAGCGCCCCCTACTGTCTCCCCCTTAGAGCTACAGGGTCAGAGGTTAAAGGGCATGGCGTATATGAAAATGTTAGTCTCGGTCTGGTGCAGGGGTTGGGGATGCTGTCGTCATGCAAGTAAGTTAAGTAAGCAGGGAGTGTATAGGAAGCGCTCTCATTTATCATATGGTGTTAAGAAGTATTTGTATATGCAGACATGCACTCATCATACACACACACACACACACACACACACACAGACATACATGTAAACAGTAGCTGCAGTTTGTGCATCTCATACAGTCTCATACAGTACAGTACAGTAACCATTTTTATACTTGATACTTTCACATATGTCATTTCCATTCCTAGACCCAAAGAAGGACAGGAACCAATGGCTGCTTCCTTGTTGGCTTTGCTTAGTTTTGACTACTTTTATCGGGTCCAATAATGGAGAATCATTTGGAAAAACAGTTCAACATTAATTTTACAAGAGTAAATACTGTTTTCTATTGGCAAGGCATAAAAGTAAGGATTACAGATATCTAAAAAAATTCTTCTTCTTGAAGCATGTCTCAAACTTGCGGCTTATTTCTGCCTATTTAACTTAAAAGTAATCATCAATGTCAAATCTAAAAATTTAAAATCTAAAAATAATCACATGAGGACTATTTATAGTACATATGCACAAACAAACTCACATAATTCCCTCATGTCAACACTCATGACCTTGAAATATTATAGAATTATCATGTAGATAAACACCGATGATGCTGCATGATTACTAAGAACACCAGATTAGCAGTGAAAAAGGTTTCATTTAAAAGTAGATTCAAGTTCTGTATTTTCCTTTACCCTTTCATACCAGTAGATGGCCACAGAGAGAGTGATCCAGAAAGTTACAAGTGTAACCTTGTACTCTTTTTCTTCACAGTTGGAGAAATCCAAAATGATGCTTAACCTAAATAGAGTTTATTTGTTCTGTCAAATGTGGACTCTCTGAACTACAGTACTAAATAAGCAGCAGAATTAAGACATCAGATCAAAAGGAATAAAATATTTCCCCCATGACTGCCTTGTTCCGGATAGAGCATGCAGGGGTCCAATTAAGCAAACAAATAATTGAACAGAAATAAATGCAACTCTGAAACATTGAGCACGTCCGTAGAGGCACAAGCCAACATAATTAGGAAAGAAAATCCAGTGCTCTTTGAACATGGAACTGTTCCACAGAACATATTAATTACACTTGTGTTTATGCATATGTATTTGCTGAGTTGAAGAGTTTCCAGTAACTGAGGCTGAATGAAGCCATTGCATTCCAGTTCAATACAGCCTGCTTGGGCTTTCTGATGTATGGAGAAACATTTCACTGACCTGGAATAACTCGGTTGCTGAACTGAATATTATAATACTTTTTATATTGACTTGAGGAGGAAATGTGTGTGCAGAAAGAAAGAGAGATGAATGAATGTACATAGTTTTCTTACAGCATCCCTAACGTCTCCCTCCTTTGGTGACAGAGTGACAGCTAGTTCCAGGCTGCCCAGGTTATTTTCAGGGTACTGTGGGTCCTTCAGGTCCAGCGTCACATCCAGTGTCCTAGGGGAAGGCACAGTAAACCACATACAAATGCATACAGTAAGTTCTTACATCAATATTGTACATTCTATGAATTGAGTTCATGGATTCCACATGTACAGTATATAAATGAATACATGCATTACACTAACACTATCCATCTTACAATCAACATAAGAGTGCTAGATACACATATTTAATCACTTCAAGTCTGACTAAATGGAGGTAAAGAGATAAGCTGCCCAGCAAGCTGACTACTGCAGTCTGCTTCCTTCCTCTCTCCCTTCTTGCTGCCATTGTTGCGGTTAGAGTTAGTTACAATGACAACAAGTGATCAACCTTACCAACAATCTTGAACCATGTAAAAGGAAGGTAATTAGTAAGGGGATACCAAGGCAGGTAATTACTTTTTTTTAGAAAACACCATTTAACAAATGTGTTTGTGCACTTAAATCAGTTAAGACTTGCTCTTGACAATAAGCCAAATGTCAACAAAATGGGCACCCTCAACCAAAACTCAAGACACAAGATTGTAACCTGCTATCACTCACACACAAGTTGACTGGCAGGTTTTGTAGGTGCTAGTACAAGTTTTCTGTTGCTGTCCGTAAGTTCTGATGAGCAGTGATGATCTCAACTTTGGGATAAGACATCTTATTGGAAATAGACAGAGTAAGGATAAAAAATGGACTAAATCATAATTATATGATACATTATATGATGTATAAACCCTCTAGAGGGAAGATACTAAAAACGCCACCAGAGGGAGAAAACAGGCTCTTTATGACCAAAATGAATGCAGTGAAAGCACGGAAAGATAGGACCCTTACCCTTAACCTCACCATCTGTTGTCGCTTGACAAATCAGAATCTCTGAACATGCTGATTACTCAGGGAATTCAGCTACCAATACAGTACTCCAAATACAAATCGGTGGAGAAGAGAAAGAGTAATACAAAAAGAGAAAAGAAAAGAGACAAAGAGACCTCTGATGTTCCAGTGACTCCAGGTGGAGGTATGCTGAGCCCATGAAATCATCCTGAAGTCCAAAGTCATAGTCAAAAACCTACAAAGAGAAAGTATACAGCAACTGTCGCAGAGTACCCTCAACACCACATTGCAAATGTTGTCTGTCGAAATAGTGACTGAGTTCATGTCCATTGGGACTTAATCATCACTCAAAATAAAATTTAGCATTTTATATATTATAGCAGGATGACATTTAAGGTCCAAGAGGTATCTGCTGTACCTTGACGTATAGCGGGTCCTTCAGGGTTTCCACCAGAAGACTTACTCTCTCATCCCACACTGGGTTTAGGTTCTTATGGATGGTCTTACTTCTGAACACCTCCTTTCCTGCAACCTTAAACTTCACATACGGGTCACTGGTCCCTAAAGCGAAAGGCAGCAAACAGAGAAATACTGTTAGGAAATATGATTAAGCAGAGTAACATCATAATTAAGGGTAGATGCTGCCTATCTAAATATTCATAAGGAAAAGTGTAAAATTTTAAATGTAAGCAGCTCTCCTTATTCAACATATATTATTAGTCAAATTGTTTTATAAACAATAAATATTGTGATGAAATAGCAATTGACATCAGTGTCAAAATATTCAAATTAACCTTTGCAATATTGTTACAATACTAAACAGGATTTGAAGAAAAAGAAAAAACATTTTCTGAGATGTTAAATAATTACATTTCAAAATACACAAAGCATGTGTATGCACAGTTTATATATATATATATATATATATATATATATATATATATATATATATATATATATATATATATATATATATATGCATGCTCTACCCACTGATCCAACCCGGCCACTTATGCATATACATTATGTCATACCAAAATCCATCTTTTTATTTTTACACACAGACACAAAGTTGGTTGTACAAGCTGCTCTGAAGGCTGGGTGCTTAGATGCACAAGTCCCATACAGTGTCTCTATTTTACCACTAGGTGGTAACATTGATTTATATTTGTGTTATTTTGTAGACGTGCCAGGTAATTTTGATGAGATAAATGTAAATTGTAAAACAAATATTAATTTTAAAATGTATTACAAAAAAACATCCATTGGGCTTGCATTCTTACAAACCTAAAAAGGTAATCAGCACAAACTAATATTGTTTAAACATAAATGTAAACATATATACTTAGGCATAACGTATGCGCACACACACACACACACACACACACACACACACACACACACACACACAGTGTACACAGTGAGATAGATAGCTAGATAGATAGATAGATAGATAGATAGATAGATAGATAGATTTATTTATTTATTGATCCCAAGAAAAATGGGAAATTACGGTGTTACAGCTGCAAAAATCAGTCACACACCACAGAATATAAATATAAGGGAATCCTATTACCAAACAATTCCCACTCTGTGTTCAAGGTTTATTTTTTTTGGAATAAAACAGGAATTGAAGTGAACATATACAATCTGCTGTACAGTACAATATACAGCATATGTGGAAAAAGCATGTAAATTGTTTACCTATTATAATATTTTGCCCTGTTTTCTGTAGTGAGAATACTAGTGGCTAAAAAATAAATGGCAGAGCTATCTCAATGTCTGCACATCACGTCCATCAATAGATGGTGGTAATGTGCTTCTCGCTGCAATTTACTAAGAAGAAGAAAAAGAAGAAGAAGAAGAAATTTCAAGTGAGTGCATAACGGACGTGTGTGATTTGAGACAACACTACCCTGTTGAAATGTACAGATGTATACAGTGTGTACATCCAAATTGAGACAAACCTCACTGTATGGTCCATCATTAGCAAGAAAGTACAAACACCTGACTCACATAATAACTTTTTACTGATGCTTAATAGAGGTAGTAAAAACTAAAGAGTGGCATTGGTTATTTTGTCATTTCAAGGGATGCGAGCAAGACACTATAGACACTATATATTATTATGTTGTTTATAGTGTTCAAATGCACTGTATACTCAATCACAGGTCATTTGAGTCTGACAAAAGAGGGTCGTTAATAATAAACATTTAGCATTAAATCAGCTTTTCCTGAGTAAAAACTGCTGACACTCTCAGCTGACAGCCAGCTTTGATGTGAGAACAGAAACATATGCACTTACACCGCACTGCTGGGAAAAGATGCCCACTTCTTGACATTTAAACACCCTAATGAACACCAGCAGAGATGTCAGAAACACGCCCTTACACACATACATCTTTTACACACTGTTGTCCTTGACATACCACTCTCCTGCAGCGAGAGGATGGGTGACAGGAAAAGAAAAAAAGAAAAAGGAGGTAGAAAGAGACATTTATAGCCTATACAGCTAATATAGGCTAGAAATGTCCGAGAGGCATTACTGCATAGTATAACTGGCAGTAAATACAAAAAACAAATGCTGAATTTAGCAAACACAAGCATGAAATAAATAACAAGCAACATACTTCCTTTTATTGAGGTGATACTGAACTACTATGAACTGATCTAATGACAAGACTAAAGACAAAATGGTCCCATATAGCATCATGTAGGCAAAAACTCCTTATCTCTAAAACTGCAGCAACTCCTTTTTTTCTGTCCATCTGTCTCTTTTTCTGTATCACACTGGGTCAATATACCCTAGACATGCATCCCTGACACAGAGTCCCATCCCACAGTGCAGTGCCAGCTTTATGGTGCCATAAACACACGCAACCTGAGAAGTTTGAAATTGAAAAGGTTGGTGTTGTAGGTGGGTGGTGGCTGGATATAAGTGAGCGTGGGTAGAGCACAGAGGAGTGATTGCAGTGGTGCATTCTTGGCACTCAACCCTCATATATGACATGTATATAATTTATTTTATATAGTTCCCACAGTTGGGCAAAGTCCATTTAGAAAGAAAGTGATTGTATGTCCCACGTAGGGCCTGGTGCGTGGATAGATCAATAAGCAATAGGTACTATAAGATCAATAAGCTTCGAAAGAATGAAAAATGGTTGACGAGGATGCCTAAACCCAGTTTGGGTTAAAGACAGTAGGTTTGATGGATTGGCAGAACCCGGATGTTTGTCCTCCTTGCAGGCAGAAGGCTGTGAAATGGAAGTGCTGGGTAAGGGGAGACTGGGTATAAAAGGTCAATGTGTTACACAATGATGAACTGACAAAGGTAGGTGCTGTAGGTGCAAAAGAGCAGCCATGGAGAGCACAAAGTGGTTTTCTGTCTTTCTACAGTTGAGTGCCATTATTGATTAGGCGTGTGGGCTAAATGTAAAATCTAGTTCACAAAAACGAATTGAAAAGCATGGAAGTAGGTTTTAAAAGATTCCACATTTGTTTTTAATATTTGTAATGTTATAGTAATTAAGTATCCGAATACTCAGTTTTCAGAGATTCAACAAACTACATTCAGCACTTCCCATCTGAACTTTCAGCTTTTTGTGTTGGGCTTTCTGAAACTGTCTTGAGGCGGGTAAGGGCGGGAAGAGGCACTGCTAAAACCAGGTTGTGAGATAGTAAAACTTGTTGACTTCCGTGGTTGAAAGTTCAACCATTTACATTATTGTTTATCTTCACACAAGATGCTAAGATTGTGTCCCCTATCAAGTCAGTTTCAGGGCACAGAATACCATAGTAACAGACACTGGCCCACAGTAAACCTTGTATTGTTCTATTGTGTTGGTTATGTTGTTGGCTATTGCATGTCTGTTTGTCCAGGGAAAGAGATCACTCCTCAGTTGCTCTTCCTGGAGGCTTCTTTTGTTTGTCCCCATTTTCTTTTATTTATTTTTGGGGGGTGTGTGTGGTGTGTGTGGGGGGGGGGTCTGTCTGAAGTGACAGTCAAAGGACAGCAGGTGTCATATGCTGTAGAGATTGTAAAGGCTCTGGAGGCAAATTATTGATTTGTGATATTGGGGTATATAAATGCAATTTAATTGATAACAGTGGCTCATCTGTGAACCTCAGTCTTGACACCATAAATCCATTACATAAAAAACGGGGTTAACTCCCTAATCCTCCCTTCTGGAGTCACACCCTGGCTCCATGGGATGGTGGCTGGGTGAGTAGGCAAGTGGGTGGGTGACAATAAAGACAAAGAGATACTAAGTGGTTCATATCAAGGTGTTAAGCTGTTTACCTTTTATGATGCTATTAGAACCAACCACTAAACACTGTAACAGTAGCTAGGAGAAGAAATAAATATGTTTGTAAGAGGACCCAGTGGCGCGCTCAGCAGCTAATTTTGTCTTGGGTGTGGTGCATAACTAGATCTAAAAGCCCCTGACAGACTTGTTTTTGATAGCTGCTCTCTGTTTTCCTGATAGGCAGTTAAAAACATAATCCACCACACGTAAATCTCTACTGAACACCTAATGGGCAGCAGCCATTAAAGTACTGCTCCGTGTCTGTCTGCCAGTAAGCAAGGCTACCCTGTCAGACACCTGAGAACAGAAGAGAATGCTTACAAGCACAATATGTGATCCAAATGTAAACAGCAGCCTCCACTACCAAAACCTTCTATCACACTTTGAACGGTCATTTAATACAACACTAACACACTATTTATTAGCATTTGAGCAAACATTTAAAAGTGGATTAAATAACACAAAATGCTAATCTTCAACCTATAACTCAGACTCTTCATTTACAGTTCAAGTGAAAATACCTCAAATGAATATTGTCAAACCAAACGAACATTACAAATTAATGCTTGATTTTACGTGCATGCAAATCTAGTCTCTCACTTTCTTTCATTAGGGTTAATACTGACGTAAAAATGTTGCCACTTTTGTTATCTTCTAGTGGAGTACAGTTTCTTCTTTTAAGTGATAGTTGCAGGAGTAAACTTTCATTCTCATTTTCAAGTCCTGTGGTGGTGCAAAGATGTCCCGGCTAAAGTCATTCTATACACTTGGTACAGACCCTCTCATAATAATCATATTGATATTTTTTTCAATGAAAATGAGAATAATGATGCAAACATGATTAATCCAATTGCAATATCAGTCAAAAATAATCAAAATTAGAAATGTTGTGCAGCCCAACTTGACATGACAAAAAAAAAAGGTAAAACGCAACAGCAACTTCTTCATGACCTCTTCCAAGACACCTTGAAACTTTGACAATCTAAGATGCCTTCATATAAGCAAAAGGGTATCCCTATTTCTTCTGAGTCCTGCATTAGAATGTCATACAAGTAAATAGCATGCTAACATTTGACACATTACACTGGTAAATGTTGACACTAATTCCTGGGAAGTCTGTAATATTCCGGAACAAATCAAAGTGATCAGCTATATGTCTCCTCAGCCCAGAAGGCAGACAGGCCTATCGGTGCATTCCCACATTGCAAATGTACCAGTATCCAAAATCATATTTTTCTGAAGTGCGTGCTAATAAAGTGCAGACACTTCTGTCCCATTCCTAACATACCAGCCGTTACCAATGGGAGGCAGTGTGTATCCGTACACGCCGCTTGGCTTTGATGCAGCAGATTAATTGGTGCAATCTAATTGTGCCATTTATTTGCCACATTTGGTTTGATCATCAATAAAATTATTTTCAATTGTCAATCTCTTGAGCTTGGTGGCAATTGTTAAATCTAGTTCTTGTGCAGCTCTCTTCTTTCCTCTCTATCTTGTCCTTCTTCAAACAACAACAACCTCCTTTATTTCCCGATCTCACGTTATTCCTTTGCTCCCTTTCACACCCCTTGAGCTGTCTAATTAAATTACATAAAACCTCATCACACTAACTTCCAGTTGATTTCTTTGCTGCCTTGGTGAAAGTTATGGCATCGACATAATTTAAGCGTATCATCCAACAGCTTTCTCACTCTTCAAGAAGCACAATTTGTATATAATATAACATTTGCAACATCAACATGGCAAAAACAATGCTGCATTCTACAGTAGTGTCCCACTTCACTTATGAAGCTTTTTGAAAGACCAGGTAACGTAAATGTAAATACATTAAAGTGGTGAAATTAGACACCACTTGACATTGTGTAATAAGGCTGGGTACCGAATTCAATACTTTTTTTAGGCATCGACCAAATTGCCTATATAGTATTTTGAGTATCAAAAAATGCCTCATAATTCAATACCAAATACCAAAAATCAGTAATACTTATTGCTAGTTCCAGCAGTTAAAGCTGTGTCATTATAGGGACGGGCTTAAAATACAGGAATGTTCATCAAAGTCTAATGTTTCATATAAATGCTCCAGACAAACCCTGAGCAATAACTGAGGAGTGATTCAATTCCAGCTACAAGAAAGAAGTCATGACAGGAGATAAACTTTGTGCCTGCATAAGTGTTTATTAATGGGTGAGGCATTTTTTGCAGACAGACACACTCACACATAAGTATTCCATTTTTGTCATTCCATTGACAAAAGCACCACTACTTTTTCTCTCTGCAAAAACAAAGGACAGCAAAGACTCCTGTCTGTCTGAAACAGTGGGAGGAAGAGCACGGAGTTCTGAGATATGTATGCTGGGGATTAGAGACTTCTACTGCAGTGAAAAAGGCATAATATGAAGATAAGGTCATGTTCAAACTCTGAACCACTTAACACGCTTTCCTGGTCAAGGCCTTTTTTAATAAGCTCATGAAAGGTGCTTGTTACTGACTGCAGTGTGAAAGACGATAATGATGATACTAGGTTGTGATTAGCTACACAATCTAAAATAAAGACACGTCTTTTCTGTCATACGGCTTCCCACTGATGTGTGGAACAATTAATTACTCTGCTTCCCTTTTTCATCATTAATTTGTAGATTTTCATTACACATTCATGATCAATAGCTTTCAGTGTCAGCACAGGGAAGACAAACGGTCCTGAATTATTAACTGATCATATGAGCCGGTAATTACATTTCTACAGGGGACAGTGTGATATCATCTTCTTAAAATAAGTATCATACTCCATGAAAAAAAAAGATTAACTCACTGCTTTAGATATTAAAGTAAGCTGCTGCAGTAAAATATGCCTTAAGTATATGCCTTAAGTATGCTTGTTACTTTAGAATTACTATAAAAAAGTCTGAATATTTTTACGACACACATCTCAAGCGTATTAAAAATGCATGAGTGAAAAATAGCAGGGGCAGCTCTATGCACAATTAATCTGAGTTATTAGAAAAAAACACAAACAATTTCTTAAATATGTCACATGATTTGAACTGCAGTAAAACAATGTGGAGCTTAGACTTACTGATAACATTTAGAGTATTACAATACAATGAATATGGATGACAAACTGCATGCTGATCGCATTAGAAAGTCATCATAAATGTATAACGTCAGTATGAAATCGGTGTTACTTCAGTCCTCAAAACAACCCAGTTGTACAGTTTGCAAATATGAGAAAATTGAATTGATTTTATAAAGGGGAAAATGACTGCTGCAGAAAATAAGAGAATATGTACATTACAGGACGTGCTTGTCGTATCATTTTATGATAGATGAATTTTCACATCTATGACAGCTCCACTTAAAAAAAATAATATATATATTCTATGTACTGAAATTGCTTACTTACTACAAAACTCTATGGGCTCCCTGAGAATGAAGAAAGATAAATTACTCCTACAACTATCACTTAAAAGAAGAAACAAAACTGTACTTCACTAGAAGATAATAAAAGTGGCAACATATTTACGTCAGTATTAACCCTAAAATGAAATGGTCATTCTGAACTTTTCCTTCCTCTTGGCATTTCACTGATATCGAGTGCAGGAGGACCCATTCAGCGTTGGCCAACACATTGCCTGTCAAAAGTCTGCCATTAAGAACCACACTATGAAGGAGGCTCACTGATGCTTGTCATACGATGTGAGAACTGGAGAGGAGAACGTAGTAAAGCTGCCCATAAAACCCTCAGTCATGCTTGAGCTGCTGGCCTATGTGTAGTGTCAGCAGTGATGGATGGTTGCGGCTCTTGGGTTTCCCATTATCCAGGATCCAATCTGCTCAAAAAGGCTGTAAAAGGCTGCAAAGACAAGAAACTGCATCATGGGATGCCGACATATTGATTGGGAGCCTGCATCATGACAATTTCACACAATCACACACATGCATGCCTCTGCCTCTTGCAGCTTTATGCTGAGGAAGAATTATTTTCTCAAATGTGCAAATAAAATGCAGTGTGAGATACCATAACAACAATACCTCTTGCTTAATACAGCTGAGCCAAATGAGCAGAAACAAAAATAAAGCAGAACACTGCACAGCATGTGGAAGAATAGCATGGGAGGTGAGAAAGCAATGAAGGGGACTTGAAATAAAACAAGAGACAACATGCCAACTGGAGTTTACCACTTTCACATCTCAAGAAACTGTTGTACGGCAGGCGAGATAATTTAGGCTCGCTGTAGACTCACTGGTATGAGAACTGAGAACATACTGTAAACCTCCACATATAACATAACATAAGTCCTTTAAATATGAATGCACACACATTCAACCCACATGTACGCGCGCCCCCATCCCCCAGCCTGGTCTTACCAGACTCTTGTACATTTCATTTGTACGAAGGAGTCTGGCAAATCTCCATTGACAAGTGTTAACTTCCTTGAAGTCCTCTGCTGAAGTTTTACACTATTGGATCTGCCCAGAGCCACTCTGGATCTGCTATAACCAATCACTAACGCTTGGTCGTGATGTCGGCTTAGCATCGCTAGTATTAGCCTTAGCCAACTCCTTCACCTCTAACGTAGCGAGCTGGAAAATCATTCTTTTCCCAAACCCCGTGGGGAGGAGGGCCACAACATCATGGGCACCAACAAAACTCAGCAAAGACTGTTCTTGCTCGGCTGGGCTTTAACTTGTGGTTATTTGGCAGCGTTGCCACAACGGACCGAATGGCTTCACCGCCATTACTCTAGAGAAAACGGCCTCAACGTCATCGTTCTCAGCCACTCCCTCTGTTTGCTGACTGGACCGGTAAAGATTTGGCCAAAGAAAACCCAAGAATATACCGCAAACCCAGACGGTGTACTGAAGGAAAATGAAAATTGAGCGGAGGTATGTAGGAGGGCGGAGCCAGGCTATCTCTCTCTCCTAAATGTGACTTAAAGTCTGAATAGATAAAACAACTACTTAAACACCTATTGTTAGTTGGTCGTCCATTTGATTAATCTGCTAATTTTGCTACAGATATGAAAACGCTGATAACTCCATCCTGTGCCCCATAATTTAGAAACCTGTACAAATTTGTAAATAGTGCATTTCATGTGGCTAAACAAAAGAACTGGTAATGAATGGTTGGGCCACATAAAGGTAAGAATAGAAAAACAAAAAAAGCTGCAAGGAGAGAGAATTCAAACAGCCTCCATCATGAGAGGAAACGATGAGAAATACCAGCCAGCAGATAAAAGAAGATGATGTGAGGCAGCTTGTGATAAAGAACTAATGATAGCATACATCCACAACATAGAGTACATTTGAATGATGTCAGGATGTTGTAGTATCTACCACCGATGGACAAATAATTAATTTTATACTATTTATTGATCCCCAGTGGGGAAATTACAATTTACACTCTGTGTACACTTTGTTAGTAATCACAAACAGGAATACAACTGAAATACACACACACACACGCTCAGGACCTATTCATGCACAAATGGAGAGATGTCAGAGTAAGTGGGCTGCCAGCTGGCCCAGCACCCTGAGCGGTTGGGGGGGGTACAGCGCCTTGCTCAAGAACACCTGGTAGTGCCCAGGAGGTGAAATAGCAGATCTCCAGCCACCAATCCACACTCCGTACTTTGCCGTACTACCCAATTCCCCTACAGAGTGAGCTACTGCCACAGTCTTCTGAGGATCACAGAGATCCTCTCTTAGAGGTCTGTGTAATGGGATGGCTCAGCTAGATCAGGGTTTTCTCTCCCATTACTTAGGCGCACCACATATTGGTAAAAACAAAGTGGAGAGCTTTTGGATGAGCCAACGCTTGTTGTCTTTTGCACATATGTTCCTCATGATGGTTCGCGTACAGAGTGACACAAAAGTGTGTCACACACACACCATGCATGTTGCACACAGCAGGGGCAACCCACACATTAGCAAGTGCGGTGGAGAGTGGTGAGTATTAAGTTAACAGTAATGTTATAGCTGTGCATTCTGTATACAGTTTATCTGTTGGTGAACAAAAACGACAACTCCTTAAGAGCCAAGCCAAGTTTCCATGTCTTGCTTGTTACCTGCTGGTTATAGAAAGTGTGGCGGGTTAGCCACAGAGCTAGCAACAGGCTTTTTGTCATTTTCTCAACAAGTCGCTTCTACAAACTTTGCTTTAGGGATGGGGTGTATGACGTAACTTGCACCTAAACACTCTAAAAAAAACAATAGGTAAAACCCATAACAACCAACCTCTGAGCATCACATGAAGAAACACAAGAATAAATGGGTGCCTATATAGTCAATGGCTATTTTGAATATAGATGAATATACAACTTAGACAGTAAACAGGGAACTAAAAAACTTTCAAAGAAAAACATATTTAATTGCCAAGAAAATCAGGGAAGCCAAAGAATAGTGTTCATGTTCATGTAGGGAATCTATGAGAAGTGTGAAACATGTCTCACAACTGTCATCTGTGTTCTCACTCAGCAAAAGCTACAGTGAAATACAGTCTGATACCATCACATTGTTGACACAGATATTAGTATAGTAATACATTGGTCTTCCAGTATGTCATGTCGGTGCCATCATGTCCACCCCTGGCCCTTAGCACTGAATACTTACTAACTCTTAGCTGACAGAACCTGCACACTCAGCGCAAAAGCATGAGCACAAGAGGGTGCAAGCTCAAAATGCTTTATGATGAGCAAGACTGCTCTGGACAACTAGCATGGAGGCTTTTCTGTGGCCAGTAAAGTGAGGCTTATATTGTATAGTTCAATTAGTTAGAGTGCTTTAAGTTTAAACCAATTCATAAGCTAAGTATGTAATGGTGTTTGATTAAATTATTGCTGTTAGTTGTTACTGCATCATCCATACGGTGCTCACAGGTAAGAAACTGTATGTACATGTAAACTTGGTTTTGCTACTGCTTTATGGCAATAAGGGGCTTAAAAAGACGGGAGAAGAAGGGACAACACTGAGCCTTCATAGACTGTTCAAAAAAAGATTCAGGGTACCTTTGGTTCAACATGAAATGCTTGCTTCTGGATGGTGTTTTGCTTCCATTACTGATTCTCCACTCTGCCTTAAAATGCCCATCATTTGTAATTACGTGTACAGGGGTCCATGCTTTCATTGTCTCAAACTGAGAAAAGCAACAGTGAGGGCTGTTCCATTTCAACTTTAGTTCATACACTGCCTTGTTTCCCTCGCTCAGGCACAAAAAGGGTCTTTTTAATGACTTACTTACAGCATGCCCCTGGTTATGGAGACCTCCTCCCTGTTTTGTGTCAACCTTGTCTCTGGGTGCATAGATCACTGTGATGCATTGATCAGAGCAGAGGTGTCAGACTACCTGTGTGCTTCTTTTGGCTTCTTGTAAAGTCTAGTACAGTCAAGTACTTAATGTGTGGTCATAAATCTCAGCTTGGACTGGAAATCAGCCACTTGTTTGATGCCACCCTAGTTTATCAGATCAGGTCAAACATTTCCTGTAGTTTTTCACCAGGTTTGCACACACTGCAGAAGGGATTTTGGCCCACTCCTCCACAAAGATCTTCTCTAGATCAGTCAGGTTTCTGGGCTGTTGCTGAGAAACATGGAGTTTGAGCTCCATGTTTGGTTTGAGCTCTCTATTGGGTTTAGGTCTGGAGACTGGCTAGGCCACGCCAGAACCTTGATATGCTTCTTACAGAGCCACTCCTTGGTTATCCTGGCTGTGTGCTTTGGGTCATTGTCATATTGGAAGACCCATCCTCAACCCATCTTCAATGCTCTAACTGAGGGAAGGAGGTTGTTCCCCAAAATCTCGCAATACATGGCCCCGGTCATCCTCTCCTTAATACAGTGCAGTCGCCCTGTCCCACGTGCAGAAAAAACACCCCCAAAGCATGATGCTACCCCCCCATGCTTCACAGTAGGAATGGTGTTCTTGGGATGGTACTCATCATTCTTCTTCCTCCAAACACAGTTAGTGGAATTATGACCAAAAAGTTCTATTTTGGTCTCATCTGACCACATGACTTTCTCCCATGACTCCTCTGGATCATCCAAATGGTCATTGGCAAACTTAAGACGGGCCTTGACATGTGCTGGTTTAAGCAGGGGAACCTTCCGTGCCATACATGATTTCAAACCATGACGTCTTGTGTATTACCAACAGTAACCTTGGAAACGGTGGTCCCAGCTCTTTTCAGGTCATTGACCAGCTCCTCCCATGTAGTTCTGGGCTGATTTCTCACCTTTCTTAGGATCATTGAGACCCCACGACGATGAGATCTTGCATGGAGCCCCAGTCCGAGGGAGATTGACAGTCATGATTAGCTTCTTCCATTTTCTAATGATTGCTCCAACAGTGGACCTTTTTTCACCAAGCTGCTTGGCAATTTCCCCGTAGCCCTTTCCAGCCTTGTGGAGGTGTACAATTTTGTCTCTAGTGTCTTTGGACAGCTCTTTGGTCTTGGCCATGTTAGTAGTTGGATTCTTACTGATTGTATGGGGTGGACAGGTGTCTTTATCCAGCTAAAGACCTCAAACAGGTGCATCTAATTTAGGATAATAAATGGAGTGGAGGTGAAATCTAGCTGATAGACAGATGTTCAAATACTTATTTGCAGCTGTATCATACAAATAATTAGTTAGAAAAAATCATAGATTGTGATTTCTGGATTTATTTTTTTAGATTATGTCTCTCACAGTGGACATGCACCTACGATGACAATTTCAGACCCCTCCATGATTTCTAAGTGGGAGAACTTGCAAAATAGCAGGGTGTTCAAATACTTATTTTCCTCACTGTATATTAAATGCACACACATTTAGAAGAAGCCCTCTCTGAACACTGTGTGACAACACAACATGTGTTCACTTTATTGTTCATATTAAATTCAATCCAGTAAATTTCTCTGTTATTTGACTGTATCGCTCTACCTCTCTCTATAATGAGCTGTCTTGATGGGCTCAGGACAGAACAGGTGAGCTCTGCGCCTCACGGCTCATTATCCAGGCGGACAGGTAGTCAGCCAAAATGTACAAGAGGGAGCGGGGCAGCCTATGCCAATCTGTTGTCATGGTGACTGCTACAGCCGCTAATGAGAACCCTGCATCCATCACTATCCAAACAACTGTCTGGTAGAATTTATAAGAAAATCTCTGGACTTGCTTATTTTTGCTAGCTGGCCTTCCCACTATGCAAGACATACTAACTGCCTGCTTAAAATCAGGGCTGTGTTCAGACAGCTTCCACAGTTCCCTGCACTTAAAATCCCAATCACTCCAGAGAAGAGAGAAAATACTTTAGCAGAATGGTTTAATGTGAGACAACCTTTTTTACTGGTGCAAAGAGTAGATCAATTCTATTTCTTCCCACAATGGGAGAGGTAAACTAAAAGCATATCACACTGAGCAAGTGAGGAAATTACTTACACCAGGAGATCATACTAGTCAACCGTCTTGGCATCACATGTGAAAATGTTCTAGTTTAAGTCAAAGCTGAATTCCTTTCATGCCTAGATGCACAGGAAATGTTCCGCATCATTCCTAATAATTCCATCTTACGTCAAACATGGAAAACAGAGTGAGCTGTGAGGACGAGATGTGCGTGATTTAATAAAAACCCTACATGAGCAGAGAGAAAAGACAGGGAGCAAAATGTGAGAAAAATAAAATAGAGTTGAAAATAAAATAGTAGGAAAGGAAATATTACACTGACAAAAAAAGCGGCATGTAGCAAATGGGAAGACACATAAAGATAGCTGACAAAGAGAATACAATAACAAAGATTTTTTGAGAGAGGTGGGCAGAGACCAGGGCAGGGTAGCTTTGGTAGGCTAACTAGATGCTTGAAAAAGCTGTCTACCATGTCTCCCTACATAAATCCCAAAGCTGCTGAGGTAACGGTAAGAATAAACAGAGCTCCTACCTGTCCGATCTCGGATCGCCAGGTTGTTCCCTTTCTTTAGAACAATATCCAGCTGGTACATGGCTGGACTGAGAGGTTGAGGTGGGGGCTCTGCATTACTGGGCCCCACTATGTTGATGCTCTGTAGAGAGAGGAAGTTACGTACATAGGTTATACAGGTTTACAAGGACAGTCCAACTTACTCCAGCATTACAATTTCTAAGAGAGGAAAAATAAAAGAGTGTGGAAGAAGACTTTAACAGAAACTAGATTATTTTAAGAGCTTAGCACTAGTTGACCCGACAATTTTGAATTATGAGCAATCAGCAAGAACATATGAGAGATTGGACTTGTATATTTAAATATTACATTGCTGCCATTTCAATATGTTCAAAATCTTTATAAATCTTTGAAGGCTGACAGCTTATAATGGTTATTTCTACATTACAAGGCAGATTAATTTTGGTCTGAGTCAGAATAACCATCGATATTTACAGACAATGAATGTTAAGCATCACTAAGCTCTGAATAAATCACATTGAGTAGATCAAAACAGCCAGAAGGTAAGAGGAGACTGAAAAGGAAATTGATACATTTCTCATGCTTTGGAAAGTCAATACATTACATAATATATGTTGGATAGTCTGACACTCATAGAAAGCATGCAACCTCCTTGGAAGGCTTCTGAGTTAGTCTCTGGGAAGGGGTCATCTCTGTGGCTTTACACGTCACGCTGTAGCCCTGAGGTCAGTGCTGTACTTCACTTTGACAGGAAGCCCCTACAGGCTGTCATCGTGGTTCCCTGCGGAGCTAGAGGCCCATTAGCAAGCCACATGATGAACTAGGCTATGCTCTGAGATCCACTACAGCTTACTTTCTTTCTCCATCTCTTGCTCATTTTATTCTCCGACCGTCATTTCTCTCCCCCCTCCCCCATTAGGCAGCCCGTGCGTGGGCACTCCTGTCATCTCTACCCAGCTATCGTACTCTAAGATGAGGCTAAAAATAACTATTAAAAAGCAGTAAAATGCTAGTGGGCCACTGGGAGGCTACTAACAGACTATCAAGGCTAGCATCAGAGCAACTCCCACTAGAGAGGAGCAGAAAAGCAGTGAGATCTTCAAACAGCCATTTCTATGTGTGTGCTGATGTTTTTCCATTTATATACTACAAACAGTTTTTATAATGCATGCTTACAGAATCATCACAGCAATATGCATTCAACACCCTATTTCTAAAAGTAGCATGATGATGTTATTGTGGAATATCATGGTGCAGCACTGTTCTTCCATTCTTCTTCTTGGGCTACAGGTTAATAATAGTGAGTATAATTACACTGCAGTCCATATAGCCCTACTGTAATATAGCGATTATCTTGGGTTGCCCTCAGAAATTACTGCAATAATAATCTATAATGAATGTCATGCTTAACTTTCATTTCTATGCATACAGGCAATTAAAAAACTGGTAAATATGCCACCTGAGACACAAACTACTACAAACAAGTAGTTTAGCAGATATTAAAGGTCCCATGGCATGAAAATTGCATTAATATTAGTGGCTAGAAATGGCGATAGGTGTAAACCAAGCCCTGGGTATCCTGCTCTGCCTTTGACAAAATTAAAGCTCAGATGGTCTGATCTGGAATCTTGCCCTTTATGAGGTCATAAGGAGCAAGGATACCTCCACTTTCTCTGCTTTGCCCGCCCAGAGAATTTGGCCCACCCATGAGAAAGAGAGAGACATCATGGCTTTCAAACAAGCAAAGTGGCAGTTTTTCAAGGCCACACCCCCAGCCTCCACCTTGCCCCCCCCCTCCTCCTCAATAGCTACAGACTCAGAAATGGCACATACTAAGGAAAAATCATTGTGGGACTGGCTCTACTGGCTGTAATTCTGCACCAAGTATGAATTTCGGGAAAGACACTTCAGATACAGTATTACGGGACAACTAAGGCCTATATAAAAGCCTCCAAAAAGTACCATGTCATGGTCTTTAAAAGGACCTTTAAAGGAGATATTTGTATAATATCATGCATTTCCCTGAACCAGATCCAGGCAATCCAAAAACCCTAGTACTATTAAATTACACTTTTACGATGCCCTAAAATAACTGGTTAGACAACAGTTTTTCAGCACTGGCAGCCCACGGACAACAACTTATTACCACAGTTGTCTCCGCATAAAGATCAATCATTACTTAATCATTCATCAGACCGTTGAGTATGGATAAAATATGTTTATGCATAGAGGGTAGAACAGACTACAGACAGCAGATCTTTAAAGCTCAGCAGCTGGGTGAGTAATATGGTGTTGTGTAAAGCTTGGAGCTCCCAGCTCTCCATGGAAAAGTCAATCCAAAACAATTTTAGCTTCACAGCACCTGCTGTCAAACAGGCAAACAGCAACAGAGCGGAAGGGAAATAGAGTCGATCTTTGGGGGAAAAGGAAAGACTAAAATAAAACAAATATAATAAAATGCAATCTGTTGGGTAACAAGTGCAGCAGCTCAACAAATATCTGGAGAAACACAATGTGTACATTCAGGGACATAGAGAGTGTTCAAGTTGTGTGCTTGGATAAACTAAACCTGGGGTCAACAGTGCACATACGTAAGTAACCGTAATTGAACTGTGTGGATTCAATCAATAGGACCGGACAACAGTTGCGAGGTCCTTGACCATGTAACATTAAGTCCTTTTATCAATGGATGTGATTAACAGACAGTGACACAGACACACAGATCAACACAATGTCGAGTCGGGTCACATCATAACACACAACAATTAAGAAAAGGATGGAAATCCAGGGACACACTGTGCCCACAGAAAATGCTAGTGCACGTGTTTTTTCTTCTGTTGTACGAAATGTATGAAATCTTCAGTACTTTGTGTTTTTTTCAGTATTTATTTTGTGTATGCCATACAGTACCACTAATAGATACACAAGTTAAAGCACATACACACAGATACACTCAAACATAGGAGCACAGGATTTGAAATGGATTTGCAGCTTTGAGTGAGCGACAGTACACATGATAGGATCTATGAAGTCTTTGCTAAAACAAACAACCAGATAAAAAAGACTAACAGGCTGCCAAGGTAAAACAAACAAGTACAGAAAGAATGAAACAAGCAGTTCAAGACTAGGATTGCTTTGTGTTACAAATCTTAACTAAGGTTGGTGTGGCTCTTGATTGAGCTTACTTCTTCCATTTTCCAATGTCAAAGATTAGTTTCTAAAAAGTGTTAAATCCAGTATAAATTGGGCTATACAACAAACCACAATAGCAAATATATAGTAGCATATTGTTAAAAAGTTTTTTTTTTATGGAAACCTATGAAAAATGTTATACATTGGTAACCCTACTTTGAATGAAATATCTATTGTTCTGTCATAATTCTCATTCACAAGGTAATTAACATTAAAACACACACACACACACACACACACACACACACACACACACACACACACACACACACACTTGTGTCATGTACCAGTCATTTTGTTCAATGACCATCACCCTATTCCTCAACCCTCACCTCTGCACACTGAAGCCTCAATGAAGGGAGTCACGCACACACACTACAGACACAGACTACACACACATTCACAGTGACAGAAAAGGAGAAGGAGAGAAGGTAATAAAGGGCAGCCAAGATCCATCCCACTGCACCTTCTCTGTGTTTCTTGAAGCTAACAGAGAAATACACAACTGCTACCACAAACTAATTTTCAGTTATACACATAACTGCAAGATGTAATTTAGGTAAAACTATAGTACTATTAAATTACACTTTTACGATGACCTAAAATAACTGGTAAGGCAACAGTATTTCAGCACTGGCAGCCCACGGACAACGAGTTATTACTACAGCTGTCTTCACATTAGGATCTATGCTTCCAAACACAGACAGTTAATTCCATTTTGTTAACCAACCATTTTATATAAACTGTGTTTGATTTTGTTCCCTATAGCCTAAGCAAGGTCTGTATTAATAAATAACATCCATCAGCAAAACATAAATACAGTAAAGAAAGGAGTTCCATTACAGCTGCATGGGGCACTGATCCAGTGAGATTCATTTATCAGAGCACTTTAAATTTACATATAATTATCCTTAGAGAACTACACTAGAACATGCTCTGTGCAGTTTGACACAAGCATTCAGCGTTTCAAAGAAAATGCTTCTGACTGAATCCCAACTGAATCCATTACAGTATCAATCAATGCCAATTTTCTTTTCCATTAACAACAACATGTAATGGAACTACTTAATGAATAAATGGATACATTGTATTGCAAATATTGATGAAAATAGCACATCCTTCCATAATCTCGCTTTGCAAGTGTGTGTGTGTGTGTGTGTGTGTGTGTGTGTGTGTGTGTGTGTGTGTGTAAGGTAAGTGGTAAACTAAATCTTCACCAGTAAAAGACAGATGATGTATCACACTTCTGAAAAGTTGAGAAGAGATATTCAATAGGACATTCGGAGTAGATTATCTGGATACACTGCACAAGCATCAGTTCACCTCATGGACATGTTATGAAGCCATAAAAACTACTTAGTCAAACAGTCATGCTTCTATTGACTTGCTTGAACTTTAATTAAAGTTACAGTACATTGTACAACAGAATTCACACAGATCCACCCGCACAATGCCACAGCTTGATCAGAGGGACCGTTTGTTTGCGCTAATTAATTTTATAGCCCTGGTACATTTTTCGTGAAAAATTTGTGCAGTAAGCTGAAACTGAATGTGTGACCTTTTTACCACCACTTTCTAAAGAAGGGGAACATTCGTATTGGCATTTTAGGTCACCATCTTGCACCCTAATTTCCAGTGTTAAGCTACAGTATCAAACTCATAGAAAGTTCAGTGTGGGAATGTGGCAAACATCAAGCTGGTTGTTGGTTGCCCTGGCAGCTCAAAATGTTCCATCTCTCTTCAGTACCAAGTGTGGACAGGCACTAGGATGTACTCACAACGCACACATGACCCTAACTTTACACTCCCTGCCAAAGTTGCTCCTCAGGCTCTGGGTAAAGACAGTTGTAAAAGGTTAAGGAATCTCTGGTAATGATAAACAGTGATAAGACTGTAAAAATGAGATGGCTTCTGTGTGTAATCTATTAAAACAACAGACTAAACTAAACTGTTTTTCATGTAATACTGCTTGATGATGACATCGTTGTGGAAGTTGTACAATATGACTGTGCTGTGTAAGTGTTTAAGTCTTTCAGCAGAATCCTGCAGTTCAAGCTTGACTGCTGCATGAAAGAACTGAAACAGCCTACTGGGAGATTTTTCTGAAAGTTCATGTTTCACGATGACATCACGTTTAAAGAGCAGGTAAGTAAAAGAACCGCTTAGAAAAACTCACTTTTGGGATGTATCAACCAGCGTCATACATTTCTTATCCTGGATTATACATAATGACAGCGGTGTCTTTATGGAGGAGAAAGCCTGTATTTAGCCGTGGGCACTGTGTTGAGCCAGACTCGTTTCTCACAGCAATGGCAGGTAATTTCCAGGCTCTGCACCTCCAATCCTGCATAACAATATCTGTTCCTTCTTTCTCATTAACAAGGACATTATAACAGTGCTTCTTCTTTTAGTAGAGAGAAGCCATTTCCTGCTTCCTAACATAAAACCGTTGTTTGTCTTTGCTTTCTTAGAATCCGCTTTTCTGTCCAAGAATTTTATCATTTTTATAGTTATTTTTATTTACAGTTAGCTAATGCCTTGCTGTAGGTCGAAAAACTTTGGAGGAAAACTTCAATGTCCTAAAATGGAGAGTGATGGTTAGTTTGCTATTGAGAGTCAGGCCCCAAAGGCTGGGCCACATCAACCCAACCACATCACAACAGCGTAATATATATATATATATATATATATATATATATATATATATATATATATATATATATATATATATATATATATATATAACACCACTTAGGTAGAAGGTAGAAGGCTTATTTGCATAATACATGATTAATTAATTTTTCCATTTTAGCCAGTTGAAAAGTTACTTAAATTTAATGTGAACTAATGTGAACAAATTCATACACTTAAATTTATTGCATTCAATAGCATGCTATTTGCTGGAAACCAAGATCCTTAAAGCCTTAACATGAGCAGTTTAGTAATGATCTGAAATCTCATTTCCCCGCCCTAGCTGGGAACCTGCGCTCGATTGATCAAACCACATTATGAGGCTCTCTAAGTAAGTGTGGCTCTTTGATATAACTAAAATTGATCTTATAATGGGAGCTGGGTAATTTAATTGATTCAACAATTTAGTTGATTCCAGCGCTAAAAGAAAATATCAAATGAGCAAATATAAAATATGCACTCGAACACAAAGATGCATTTGATGATGCATTGAAGCACAATGTGTTGTGGGTGACTTGAGGTGGGCAAACCAAAACAGAAACCTTATTTGATCTAAAGTTTTACAACAGATTAATTCTCTGTACAGTATGTGCCACACTGACCGTAGCCTGGGGAAATAAATCAATTTAATTTCAAAACTGTCTGAATAAATAAACACTATAGATTTCAGTAGCAGTGAACTAGCAGTAGCAGTAAATGAGTCATCAGGTATTACACTATTCTATTTATTTGTGGTTCATCACACATCAGCAGCCAATAATCTTACAGCAGTGGTGAACTGTATTTTTTTCAAGGATACAATAAAAGAAACAGCCACGTGGCTGTTGATAGATGCACTTTAACGGTTGTGTTCGTTGTTGTTGATGGATGGTCTTGCTAACCACCACAGTAGATCATGTTGCTAAGCCACACTAGCAGGATGATGCTCCTGACTCTTGCTCCTGACTTCTAATGAATGTCTTCTATAATGACTTGATGAACACATGATTGGGAACTTAAGTATGCTCATTAAAATCAAACAAGAAGGAAATTGAATTGCAATTCATGCTGTAGAGCAGATGCCCACTGATCATTGGAGGTTTAAACAATTTGTGCATACTACTTGAGTTTGTTTCCTAGAAGGTAAGAAACTTGGACTGGTGCAGGCAAAAACCTAAAACACTGGAGGAGTGTTGCTACGCAACAACAAAAATGAAATAAATTGCACAGATAGAAATCAAACATATCCCCTTGTTTTCAGTGACAAGCACAAAAATAGTGTATCAGACAGTGTAACATGAAGGTAGGCTGAGCATAACCCAGTTGGGATGTGTAACAGGCCAATACAGGGATCCCATTATTTCTCTTAACAAGCTTTGCCTGACATGATATGCAGTCATCCATCAAACAGATATTTTTAAGGTTTGAAAGATAAAGCATGCAATCACAGCACCATACACATATGCAACACCCACACAAAGACACACTTTGCAAAGGAACACAAAACAGGATATAGCTAAGCAGGAACCATTGGTTTTAATGCCAATAAACCGATTAAAAAAATAAAAAAATAATACATATATAAAAACATTCAATTTGTAATAAACCCTAGCCCAATATTGACCCAAAAGGTGTGGTGCTTTGCCATTTCTACCCTTAGACTAGACTAGACTTCTCTTTATTGATTTTTATAGGATGACTCCCGCAAGGAAATTGAAACTTCCAGCAGCAGTTTTCAGCAGCTTGCAAAAAAGTAAAAAAAAAAAAACAGTATAGAGAGAAAACAGAATGAAAATAACAATAATAATAACAATAACAATAAAACCTTTAACTATAAAGAGACCTTTAGCATAAATGATCAGTTAAGAGCAGTTAGAGTGACATACCCGCTAACTAAAACATGAACACACATGCAGTGCATAGACATTTAAGACACATAAAGCTCTTGAGGTCTGTCAGTGAGGCCAATTGAATTGCTAGAAATGTATCTTTCATGTACGCAATCTATTTATAGGAGATATGGAGGAGGCAAATAGTGGAGACGAAGAGATTCAGGCAGGGGTTGTTTCCAGCTGTATGTTACAGTATTTTTCTCCCTCAAGATCCCCCTGACAATCTGAACAGTTTCACTGAAGGAAAGTAACAGGTACCATTTTTAGTTATTTTACCCTTTCTTTCTTATGCGTTTTAAAAAATAATTCACAGCCAGCAAAACCTGCAAAGACAGAATGCCATTACATTGATTATAAGAATCACTGGGGGACATAATCTGTGGTCTGATGCTTTGTAGTGCATAGACATATTCATATAATTCTTAAATTAAAGTATAAATTAAATTAATAAAACAAAAAAAGCTGAAGTAATGATCTGCTACAGAATGGAAGAATCACATTAAAAGAAATCATTGAAACAGGTGATTATAAATAAATGATTATATTGGTCATCGACCACTTTAAAAAGTCTGGCCAAAATATATGAATTAAATACAGAGAACTCACATGCGAACCCACACACTACAGATTGAGCCATATTTTAGCCAGCCAGCCTTGGCCACAGATGGTAAAGGAATTTGTCAGCAACTCAACAAAGTTGTCACTTCATCAATGACTTGTGAAATGTCATTATTCTCCGCTGCCTCTTGTCAGCAATGTCTTCTCTCTCCTGCTCTCTTTTCATCTCTCTCTCTCTCAAAACCTTTCCACTACCATGTCTGGAACTCTGGAAAATAATGTATATTTTATACTTTATTAATGTATCTTTATTAATCCTGCAATGGGAAATAGCTATGTTTTCACTCTGTTGTTAATACACATATTACACACAGGCCTAAACTACACACACATCAGTAACTACACATGTACTAAATGGAGAGATGGAGAGAGAGAATGAGGGGGATGCCCATGGAAAGGCGCCTTGCCCGTGGGGGTTTGGCGCCTTGCTCAAGAAGCCCAGCTTCCAGTCCATCACCATACCTTAGTCAGTATGGGGACTTGAACCAACCCAACACCCTACTGACAGAGCTGCTGCCACCCCAAGAAACTACTGGCACTACATTATATTTTTTGTGCAAACTGATGGGACAGATACTCACATATTTCTCTTTCATCACACAGGGCCAGTTGTTCAAAACATTTAATCTGGATCAAAATGATCTGGATTTGGAAATCCTATTTTTTTGCTATTCAGGATCAGGTAATCCGTCTTACTTTTATGCCAGTTTTTCAAAGTAACATTGGACTGGATCACCAGTCCAGAAGAGCCAATGTGGGGTCCCTGTAAGTGTTTCTTATTTTGAGGCAAAAAAAAAACAAACAAACATTTTCATTTCATTTCATTTCATATATTTATTATACAGGAAAGTTTGAAAAAGTAACATTTCATTACAATATAAAAACGGGCCTGACTCAGTTTAAAAACTGGTTTTCAGCAGGTTCCTGTTCTGCAGAAACATAAAACATGGTTACAGCACGTCAGGTCAGACATTAATACAAGAAATCGATATAGAAATATATATATCGACATCTGAAAACAATACAGTTACATAAGAAAAAAGACATTTATACAAAACATCAGCTGGGCTAGACAAATTCAGACCGTGCAAACAAGACCTGGACAATACATGAACGAATCAATTAATGCATGCAAGTGTAACTGTTAAGAAGGAGCTGTTTGTATGCCTTTTTGAAATATGTGATGGATGATAGTGTTCTGATATGATACGGAATGTCATTCCAAATCTTGGTATATGTATAAAAAAAGGACCTCTTACCAAAATTGTTTTTGTATGGGGGAACTGGGATAAGTGCCTGTGAAACCGACCTAGTGAGGCGACCTGGTCTCACGTGTGTCGGAAAAAGTGCTACAAGTTCTGGTAAAGCGGTAAACATAAACTTACATTCATAATTTTCTTTATTACCCCTCATCTGAGCCAAAACAAATAAAAAAACAAAATACATTAACAAATACATTGTGGATATTTAAAAGAAAACATCTTAAAAAAGGCTAAAAGTCCATTAGTTAACAAAATAAAGAATGTTCAGGGTTCTTCTTCATCCGAGCAGGAGAGACCAGAAATTATTTTTAAATATTTTTGAGGCTCATCTCTGGTTATTGTTTCCTTGAAACAATCTGTTTGGGGTATTGTTTCATGGGGACAAGATCATTTTTATTTCTATTTTATTTTTTACTTATACTTACTAATAGCTTAATTGGTAGCATATGTATACTTTATCACCGTTACAACGGTTACACAAGTCAATTGCAAAATATAAATAAAAGTATATACACTAAATGATACAAATGTATTATCTGACCAATTTTAAAGTTTTACTACATTTTCAACACAAATTGAAGGTTTGATCCAGATTAAAACTAGGATTGGATTCCGTGAACTAATCTGATTTCAGATTCCTTCTTTCCCTTTTGAAAAACCCATTTTCAAGATTTGATCCAATCTGATAACCAAAATCAGGTTACCTTTGAACAACTGGCCCACAGTGGCAGTCACAAAGCCATGAAAAAATGTTTTCCATTAAACTTTCCCAGCCAAATACGTAGCGCCATTACCACTATCTCAGGGCCATTATTGAGCATCTCCTCTCCTCAGTATGTGCAGCCTGGTAATGTGCAATGTGACAGAACGCAGCGCTCAGGCAGGTAGACAGCCAACAGCCACTCGGCTAGATAATGAGGTATCTTTGGAGTGTTCTTTTCCTAATAACAGTCTAGCAGTGCACTGTACAAAGAGCAAGCTTCTTCATTTTCTCTCACAGTATCTTAGATAAGCTGGTCTCAGACTGGGGTGATGAGTCTCTTGATGCAACAGAATCAGCTGAATCACTAAATACCCCTTATTAAGTACATGAGTCAACAGTGACCATCTATATTAACACTTTACATATCTGCCAGACTTTACATTAAAATACTGAATATTAAATCTCCCAATGGAAAAAAATTATATGTGAAAGAAATTTTTGTTTACTATTAGACTCGCATATACCTCTTAATGTCACTGCTTTCCTTGAGACAGATGCAGATGTTAACATGTGTACTCTTCCACTCCTATCCCATTATCCTGATCCTAAAAGATGATTAACAGCCCAGGTGGTGATAGTTTGCAGTATATTACATGTTCATGATTTCAAAGAGAAACCCAATGAGGAAGAGCCACAGTCACAGAGATGGAAAGCAATAAAGTGATTAAAAAGTGCAAGGACACAGTGAATGAGAAGGGAAAAATTGTTAATTTGTTCAATTTCAATTTGTTCACTTGTCTGGATTAATGAAAAAAAGTTTTGTTCAAAAACATGTTTATATGCTTCAACATAAGGTATGGAAAACCTGGACTTAGTATCATAGACTTTTTTTTACAAATCCCAGCTATACCCTAGTTATAAGGCCACTGTATAACCAAAAATAACTGAGGATAAAATCAAGCATTAGGCATACACTGAATGAATAGTTATTACATCTCTCGTTAAGCTACAATTGCATGATGGGCAACAAAACATATTATATGCAACATTGTTTTTACACCTTGTGACACATTGGAGGGAATCCACTGTCACAGTTACAGCTGGCAGCAATGCCTTTGACACAATGGTCTTTGAATAGGTTTACTGTCGACATGGTCAGGTTTAGGTAGCATAGAATCTGAGTAAGGTGGATCTCTCCAACTTGTCTATGAACTATAAACTCTGACTTGGCAAAACTAATTTCCCCACTGACATGCAGTTTGACAGTTATCAGGCCAGAGGATTATTCTCTTAGTTATCATCATGCCTTCATCCATGATTGCAGTCAATGGCTCTTTATACAACAGTGATAGGAAGGAATTACTTCCTAGGAGATAAAGGGCTCTTGATTAAATAATGGTTCTTCTGTAATTGTCATTAAACTACCAAACATTGATCTTTTTTACACAAGAATAAGCACTGACATTAATCTGTCAGACATTATGTCAAGTACAGTGACTGACGAGGAAAGAATAGGAGCTACTGTAGATAGATTTGAGTGAATAAACAGTGAGGACAAAGGGAAAATGCATTTTTGTAAAGTATTTTCTAACAGGATAGACAGTGGTGAATCTAAATCAACACATCAATCACCGTCAATTTTAATGGTGATCATGATCCTCAAAGACATAGTCTGGTTTATGGCATTTCTTACATTCAAAAGTTGTTTCAGTCGTGCAACAGAAAACTCAGATTGGACAGACAGTCTAGCTAACTCTCTGGATTTAACCTGCAGAGATCTGAAGAGCAGTTAACCATAGTCCTCATAAAATCGACCGGAGTTTAGAACGCCAACACAAATAAAGCGGAAGGTGACGGACATCCAGACAAAAATTCAGGACAATTTTCGGAGGCACCTGAACAATCCCGGAAATGAAACCTTGTCAATGTAGACTTTCTCACCTGTCTGCAATAATTGAAGGTATCCTGCAGTGACACAGATAGATAAGAAGAACAACACTCATAAGTCTCTCATTCATCTGTGGTCAGAATCAGGTGTGACCCCTGTCCCAGTACGTGTATGTGTAGTCAGCCTGGCAGCTTGTGTTGCATATCTGTCTCCGTTGACATCCAGTTCAGAGCAGCAGGAGAGCTGTGTCCATTCCTGTCAAAACAAATTAGGATATTCCCAGACTTCCCTAACCCCTAGGACTGTTCTGAACTTAGTGATGGTGGACAAACATGACACTTTCTTATTGCCTTAAGACAAAATGCTGGAAATGTAATTATGTACAGGATGTCTACACAACTAAATACTAAATTAAACATAGTTTTGAAGATGTAGGTACAATATATACAATATAGTCCATATAAGTGTGATAATGATCTGAAATACAATTGACTACTACGTTATTTTGTGTAACATTTGCATTTATTACACGCAAGTAGGAGCTTAAGCAAAGAGAGGGAAACTAAGTAAAAACACTGTCACAATCTGTCTCTGTCATTTGGCCAAATTCATTCAAATGATCTACCCAGTGAACCTAAGGCTTAAATGTGCTGACAGTGTATGCAATGATGTGTACGCCATTATGTAAATGCCCATCTCTAGTTATTACCACATCCTGATGCAAGTGTATTCTACTTTCCTTTGCAAACACTTCTGCTGAGAAGTAACACATGGCAAGAGTTGTGACAAACTGCATTCACAGGAATGTTTAAAAAGTTTGCTTTTAAAACATACAAGAGGAGAAACGGCACTCTTATCTACTGCATCTGACAGCTACACAACACCGTAGCTCTTCATAAATTATGAAGTGGAAAGATCTCCCACTGAGAAAAAAGATGGAGAGGAGGAGGTAAAAAAAGAAAGAAAAGAAGAGAGAGTGAGCCAGTATAAGTACAGAGTGTTCGAGAGAGATAAAAGAAGAATGGCAGCAGAGAAATTTGAGGTGTACATTGACGAATGGAAAACAGCTGACAGTTGAAAAGATGTATGCAGAAACTAGAAATAGTGGTTATGTCAGCATGAAAGATGGACAGGAAATAATAGTTGTGAGGAGGGAAAATGATGACAGGGACAGACTAGAAAACATTTTGGTATGCAGACAGACAAACTTGCCGAGATCAAAAATCAGGAAACATCTCTCACACCACAAACATATTGGCAGACTGCACAGCATTAGCAGGTTTTGTCCATGTGTTAGTCACCACTGAATTCGAGGCAGCGACAAACTGAGCAGGGAGCATCAAGTGTTGCTGACATCGCAGACAGACAAGCTGGTCGCCATGCTGCCAACCCAACTTGTCAACCGACCAGAAGCAAGTCAATGCCAGTCTGAGATCACGCTGACACGCCTCGCAAACACAGAAGAGACCAACCGTTAGGAACATGTTGATCCAGGCCTCCCTTTGCTAGCTCAGCATCTTCACAGCAGAACAGAACCAGCCTAAAAACATTGCTGATGTGCTTTTTTTTAAAGAATCACCACCATGTGCAAATATATATTTGGGCTTCCAAGAATCAAAAGATTTTTGCACTACTTTCGAAATGAATGACTGTCTTATGATAAACATCCCTACTAAGCATTATTAATTATAATCTCAAAATGTTGAATGCTATCTATTTTTGATCTCTCTTTAATAAAGCTTAAAAGTGTCTAAAAAAATCTGTTGTATAATAATAACTCAAATCAAACCACTCATCACAGGTTTGATTTGTGCATATGTGCATACTAAAAGTAGCAATGTGATTAGGTTAGTAATGTGAGTAAATTGAGTAATTAATGCTCATAAAAACTACTCCTTTTTGTATAATGGTCCCTTCATGTAAAACCAAATATAGATAAAACCAATATGACTAGACACGTTTCATGATGATTTCAAGCTGAATTATACATCAGGTTGTTATAAAAAGTAAATACCAGAGCTTTAGTCTAACAAGCCACTGACTGACTGACTGCATACCAGGAAGAAATTAAATCACACAATAATCAGAATTTATTTTCCTAGCGGACTAATTGAATGTCGGCCCATTTTTCTCATTCCTTACTTTTTAGCAGTCGTTCCTCGCTGTCTGAGTTGTTATGCTGGAGTATAGCTCTGGTCAGAGCAGCATATTTTCAGATAGTACTGTGCATTGAATAAATGCAGTATTTATTTTGATAATTTTATTTTTTAATTCATCTGCATCAGCTCCTACTAATAATCTGAAATGCTGTAAAAGCTGTAAATGTTATGAAAAAATAACTTGTCCAATGTACAACAGAATCAGTGGCACTGGCGCTGCAGTATTTAGGACAACGAATAGTGCATAAAGCACACCCTGCTCTGTAAAAGGTTTTGAACAGTGACCAGATGGGCTGGCATTACTCTGGGCATTTATTCATCCACCAAAGATTTACAGAAAAAACTATTCTGAATTGATGAACCAAAGCACTAAATCCATTTCTTTGAGACAAAGTATACAGTCCCACTAGATGCCTGCAAATTGAATTTTGGATCCAGTAAATCTTGATTTTCACTATGTAAAGCAGCTTGTCTCTGTGCCAGGTAATGCCATCCCTACACATTGTGAGGTTGGTGCTGATCAAAGGCTACCACCTCCACATTGGCAAACAAATCACCTGGCAGAATGACAACAGTGTGTATTTTACCTTACACAACATTGCCTTTGCAAAAAATGCTAAGACTGAGAGGTTAGAAGAATTGTAGGAGTAAATGTTATCACTGCAATGAGCAGATGATGGATCTGAAGCAATGTGCCAAGTAATAAAAAGAAAAACAGCAATTGTAAAAGGCATAGCGAAAGGGTGTAAGAGAAACTGAGTGAATACTAACAAAGACAGTACATATATTGTACACGCAAACATGCACACACGCGCACACACACACACACACACACACACACACACACAGTTCAATAGAATGAGTAAGCTTCATCTTCATCAGTTTTTTTTTGCCACTGTATGAGAAGTATATGAATGTACACTTCTCATATAGTGGCATATATGTATACAGTGAGGAAAATAAGTATTTGAACACTTAGAAATCATGGAGGGGTCTGAAATTGTCATCGTAGGTGCATGTCCACTGCGAGAGACATAATCTAAAAAAAAAAATCCAGAAATCACAATGTATGATTTGTTAACTATTTATTTGTATGATACAGGTGCAAATAAGTATTTGAACACCTGACAAAATCGATGTTAATATTTGGTACAGTAGCCTTTGTTTGCAATTCCAGGTCAAACGTTTCCTGCAGTTTTTCACCAGGTTTGCACACACTGCGGAAAGGATTTTGGTCCACTCCTCCACACAGATCTTCTCTAGATCAGTCAGGTTTCTGGGCTGTTGCTGAGAAACATGAAGTTTGAGCTCCCTCCAAAGATTCTCAATTGGGTTTAGGTCTGAAGACTGAACACGCCAGAACCTTGATATGCTTCTTCCAGAGCCACTCCTTGGGTCATTGTCATGTTGGAAGACCCAGCCTCAACCCATCTTCAATGCTCTAACTAAGGGAAGGAGGTTGTTCACCAAAATGTCGCAATACATGGCCCCGGTCATCCTCTCCTTAATACAGTGCAGTCGCCCTGTCCCATGTGCAGAAAAACACCCCCAAAGCATGATGCTACCACCCCCATGCTTCACAGGAGGGATGGTGTTCTTGGGATGGTACTCATTATTCTTCCTCCAAACACGGTTAGTGGAATTATGACCTAAAAGTTCTATTTTGGTCTCATCTGATCATATGACCTTCTCCCATGACTCCTCTGGATCATCCAAATGGTCATTGTTAAACTTAAGACGGGCCTTGACATGTGCTGGTTTAAGCAGGGGAACCTTCCGTGCCATGCATGATTTCAAACCATGACGTCTTAGTGTATTACCAACAGTAACCTTGGAAACGGTGGTCCCAGCTCTTTTCAGGTCATTGACCAGCTCCTCCCGTGTAGTTCTGGGCTGATTTCTCACCTTTTTTAGGATCATTGAGACCCCACGAGGTGAGACCTTGCATGGAGCCCCAGTCCGAGGGAGATTGACAGTCATGTTTAGCTTCTTCCATTTTCTAATGATTTCTCCAACAGTGGACCTTTTTTCACCAAGCTGCTTGGCAATTTCCCCGTAGCCCTTTCCAGCCATGTGGAGGTGTACAATTTTGTCTCTAGTGTCTTTGGACAGCTCTTTGGTCTTGGCCATGTTAGTAGTTGGATTCTTACTGATTGTATGGGGTGGACAGGTGTCTTTATGCAGCTACCGACCTCAAACAGGTGCATCTAATTTAGGATAATAAATGGAGTGAAGGTGGACATTTTGAAGGCAGACTAACAGGTCTTTGAGGGTCAGAATTGTAGCTGATAGACAGGTGTTCAAATACTTATTTGCAGCTGTATCATACAAATAAATAGTTAAAAAATCATAAAATGTGATTTCTGGATTTTTTTTTTTTAGATTATGTCTCTCACAATGGACATGCACCTATGATGACAATTTCAGACCCCTCCATGATTTCTAAGTGGGAGAACTTGCAAAATAGCAGGGTGTTCAAATACTTATTTTCCTCACTGTAACGGCAGTGGATGAGAAACTGCGTCAGAGCAGATATAAAAATAAATATATCAATTTCTACACATTTATGCTTGTTGAAGATGTGTATTGATAAAGTATTGGCTTTTTACTTTTTTTCACCAAACAATAGCTAAATCTCCTTGTCTCCAGGTCTCCAGGCTGGGACATTTACACCAGCTAAATGCTGCAAATGGTGGCTGTGGCTGAGCTCTGCTAGGCACGTTGACAGGTAATCAGTCACAGTTTCTTTTAAAATGTGGAAACTCAATTTGGAAGCCAAACTAGCATAAGTGGTGGATGAATGTTTTAATCTAGCAGCCTAAACTGGTTGGTTGCAATCATAGTTTATTTACCAGCCTGAGTTTTTCTTTACTATTAAATAAATGTATGAAAGACTCCAATAAATTGTACACACTGTGGGGAAGATGCTGATACAAAAACTTGAATGTTTATTAAGATGAGCCCATCCCTACCATGTAGCCTATGTAATGAGTTCCTTCCCAAAGTTATCTGCTATCTATTTACAGACATCTTCTGTTATTGGCTTTTATGTGCTCATTTATGCATTGAAGACAAAGTATGCATATTATTTTGTAATGCACTACAGGCATTTCCAGACAAAATGAATGACTCAGTCACATCTCAGAAACACAACATTCTGCATAAGACTATGTTGCAGATGCTGCACTTAGTTCTAAAAACACATTAGTCTCTCCCAAGGGAACTTCATAGTGTGTATTATGCATGCACTGTACTGGGTATGCAAGCAGTAACTAGAAATACTGTTCAGGAATTTAGACATAAGTTTCCACTTTACAGTTTTTTCTTGGAAGTAAGTGAAAATATTTGATTATTTTTAGATGGCACAGAAATGTTGAGGAGTGATGTAAAAAATGTTTCCTTGTCATGAACGGATCTTGAAAATTGATGATAATTGTACTCAACATTCAAGGGTGCCTGAAGAAACCCTGCAATGTATCCAGCTTTTGTCTGATGAGAGGAGCATCGGTGGAGAGAGAGTCACTCATTAAATCATTCCTCTTCACACTCCTCAGGCTATCATCTCTATTTTCACCTGCTGCAGTCTTCATTTCTTCTTTTCCTCTATTCCTATGACTTATCTTCTACCTTGCCTAAATCTCCCTTTCCACCTCTCACCCCATATCATTTTCCTCATCCATCTTTTTCTTTCCTGTTCTTTAGCTTTTTTGATCTCATTCTGAGCACGTTCAGCCCTAGAAACAGGAATTAAGGGAACAAGACTGCAGCTGGAGAGCCAGGCAGAGGGGTGTGGAGGGGAAACATGAGCCGCTGGTGTGGTGGTGGGGGGGCACATAAGCCTTCTCTTCTCACCCATTGGAATGCTCTCCTGCAAATTTAGCAATCTATCCTTTTTTATTCATTATCTGGTCAACATGGAAGCACAAGCAGGAAAATATCGTCAACTGCATTAATCCGTACATTTCTAAATCCTGAGCCCTTTCTCTATTCTATCTCTCTTCCTTACACTTAAGTTTTACATACCAGTTCTGTTCATCTCCTCGACTCTCTCGCTCATGTTTTCCCCCTCTCTTCTTGAAGTCTGACTTACAGTCCCATGTCATGTCATACTAGCAGCTAGCTCAAGTTTCCACGCTGTTGGAAACTGGAAACGACACATCCACTGCACCTCTACCCCATCATCCCCAGTCACACTCACAAACAAAAACACTAACACCTGCACACAGTTAAAGTGGCCAGCGTCTTCTATTGACAACACCAAGTCTAAATTGTCACGTACACAAAGCAGGTGCTCAGGTGTATGGAAATACTGTATGAAAATCTGTTCTGCATTCAAATGTGTCAATGTGCTCAAGTGATGGAAACATTTTACTGATGAGCTGCAAATTTTAATCCCTTCATCACCTTCCTCAATGGTCTCAAATCCTCTGGACTGAAATACTCTTGAAAGAAAAGAATACTCCAGTACCGTCACTGTTTGCCTGGACAATCAATACAGCGAGATGTATAAGATGCAAGAAATATCATACAGAAATATATAGCCTACAAGGAAAAACAGCAGGTAGGCAGACAAAACAGCATTGTGTACACATGTATGCGTGCATCTGTATGTATGTGTGTGTGTGTGTGTGTGTGTGTGTGTGTGTGTGTGTGTGTGTGTGTGTGTGTGTATACCTACAGTAAGGCTTCGTCCAAAAGCTGAGAGAGGCAACGCTAACATCCAGACCCCAAACACGCTACACTGCTCTACTGCTGCTGCTGCTGGATTACTCCCCTATATGTGAGAGAGAGAGAGAGAGAGAGAGAGAGACATGCATGCACACACACACACACACACACACACAGCGGCTTGCTCCTTACCTTCACACACACACACACACACACACACACACACACACACACACACACACACACACCAAAGGGCAAACAGCTGGGAGGTTCTTGCATACCACACAGTCACTCAGCATCACAAGCAGATCTCTCTCTCTCTCTCTCTCTCTCTCTCTCTGTCATTCACTTGCAGACGATTGTGCAGAGATGCTTACTGTAAGCTGACTAATCCACTAGGATTGAACTATATAACAAAAAAAGTTAACAGAGGCACAACCAGAAGCCCGCTACCTGCTGCTGTCTTACACATCTGCAGATAAGAGATCTGGTTTTATCTTTGCTAATCGTCTGGACAACTGATTACATAGCTGCTTTATTGAACAATGTAACAAAGAAAGTGACGGAAAGTCCTAGAGAGACAGGCAACAAGAAAATGAGGTGAAATAGCAACCATGAAAAAAATCATGTTAGGGCTGCAACTAACTACTACATGTGCGTGTTTGGTCTATAAAATGTCAATATAATAATACACAATATTCACATTAAGAAGCTGCAATCAAAGAATTTTAACATTTGTTCTAAATTACTCAAACCAATTCATTGAGAATCACAATAGCTGGTGATTCATTTAATAGTTGACAACTTATTCTAATAAGACGGACCATGTAGTCTACATCTACTGTATATGGTGCTTTTATTCTAAAGTGCTTTACATTGCGCCTCTCATTCACCCAAATAGACACTGCTAGCCATCAAGAGCTATTGGGGTTTAGCATCTTGCTCAAGGACACTTCAACAGGAGGAGCCGAGGATCGGACTCCTGACACTGCCAACCACAGGTGCATGCATACTCTATTAACAGACTCCCTGCGGCTTCTTTTTCATTTTCCCACGGCAATGTACACTCACCGGCCACTTTATTAGGTACACCTGTCCAACTGCTCATTAACACTTAATTTCTAAGCAGCCAATCACATGGCGGCAACTCAGTGCATTTAGGCATGTAGACATGGTCAAGACAATCTCCTGCAGTTCAAACCGAGCATCAGTATGGGGAAGAAAGGTGATTTGAGTGACTTTGAACGTGGCATGATTGTTGGTGCCAGAAGGGCTGGTCTGAGTATTTCAGAAACTGCTAATCTACTGGGATTTTCACGCACAACCATCTCTAGGGTTTACAGAGAATGGTCCGAAAAAGAAAAAACATCCAGTGAGCGGCAGTTCTGTGGGCGGAAATGCCTTGTTGATGCCAGAGGTCAGAGGAGAATGGCCAGACTGGTTCGAGCTGATAGAAGGGCAACAGTGACTCAAATTACCACCCGTTACAACCAAGGTGGGCAGAAGAGCATCTCTGAACGCACAGTACGTCGAACTTTGAGGCAGATGGGCTACAGCAGCAGAAGACCACACCGGTGCCACTCTTTTCAGCTAAGAACAGGAAACTGAGGCTACAATTTGCACAAGCTCATCGAAATTGGACAATAGAAGATTGGAAAACGTTGCCTGGTCTGATGAGTCTCGATTTCTGCTGCGACGCTCGGATGGTAGGGTCAGAATTTGGCGTCTACAACATGAAAGCATGGATCCATCCTGCCTTGTATCAACGGTTCAGGCTGGTGGTGGTGGTGTCATGGTGTGGGGAATATTTTCTTGGCACTCTTTGGGCCCCTTGGTACCAATTGACCATCGTTGCAACGCCACAGCCTACCTGAGTATTGTTGCTGACCATGTCCATCCCTTTATGACCACAATGTACCCAACTTCTGATGGCTACTTTCAGCAGGATAATGCGCCATGTCATAAAGCTGGAATCATCTCAGACTGGTTTCTTGAAGATGACAATGAGTTCGCTGTACTCAAATGGCCTCCACAGTCACCAGATCTCAATCCAATAGAGCATCTTTGGGATGTGGTGGAACGGGAGATTTGCATCATGGATGTGCAGCCGACAAATCTGCGGCAACTGTGTGATGCCATCATGTCAATATGGACCAAACTCCCTGAGGAATGCTTCCAGCACCTTGTTGAATCTATGCCACGAAGAATTGAGGCAGTTCTGAAGGCAAAAGGGGGTCCAACCCGTTACTAGCATGCTCAATACTAGTACCTACTGTAGCAGTAGCAGTTCTAATGCTCAGTACTAGTACTTATTGTAGCAGTTGCAGTTCAAATGCTCAGTACTAGTACCTACTGTAGCAGTAGCAGTTCTAATGATCAGTACTAGTACCTACTGTAGCAGTATTGTCTATGTAGCTATTATGCATTATCACTATATGATATCAAGGGGAATGGCTATACTTATAAATCCACACAACCCACCAGGTGTAATGGGACCGACCAAGAGCACACGTTTGCTATGGGCTGGGAGTTGTGATCTGTACAGGGAGATGTTCTGCTGTGAAATGTGCAGCCAGATGTCGATATAACTCCGGGGGACAGCCAAAGGCTTAGCGGTCATGGCGGAGACAGCAAAGCAATGTTGCTGTGTGTGCCGCGGTCAGTGAATCAAGCACGGACCTAATCCCTGGGATATGGCGGTGTGGGCTTCTGTTGGCCAAAAAAAGTGGCAGCAAAATGAAGGCCTGGCTCTGCCGGCGTGGCGAGACAGCTGGGAACTCCGTTTCTATGTTGCTTTGAACCCTAGTGAACGGTGCATTGCGAGACATTGGTGCCGTCCTGGAGCAGGAGAATGCATATTCAGCATTCACACAGGTCGAGAACTAAAACCAGCTTTGGGCAGGGAGCCTGTCTGATGTGGAGGAGAAAGCTGCTGATGTGGTGTTCCACTAATGCGATGCTCCCCTTCTGGGAAGGAGACAGCCGCAGTGGCAGGGCGCCGTAATCCTTTTCTGTTTTGAGCTCCAGTTCTCCCAATGGGGAGGAGGGAGAGCCGGTGCCGATTAGAGAACCATCTCTGGGGGGGGATCCAAGTCAGCAAACTCTTGCCTGCCAAAGAGATCCCTTTCTGGGATGTCTGGGGGTATCCTTGCCTTACTGTCCGCCCAACTGCCACTGTCTGCCGCTTCAGCTCCTCCGTCGGTAAGCGGGTGCACAACTGCAGGCGGCCGACAGTGTGCCAGCCTGGCAAACGGGGCTGAGTCACGCCTTGCAGCTTGGGTGGAGATCTGGCGACATGATGTAGCTGTTCTTCAAAGTCTTCAAACTGCTTGTCACGGAAGAATAATAGGGAGCAGATCTCTGGTCTCACAGCTGTAATATACAGTAACTGCAGACGTAAGAGAGCCTGTGCAGGGCACAAGGACGTGAAAGAAATCTTTACGATTGTCCATGTGCGAGGTATGAACCCATCAGTAACAGCTCTTAGAAGGTGAAGCCTATACAAAATAGAACATGTGGTGATTCAGGCTATAGTCTTTATACACACAAATGTACAATCTGAGTTTATGTGCCCTTATAAAATGTGTTTCGTTTGTACACACATTCATGCTCTTTCATACACACATATACAGTATGTGATACACAAACACAGTCATGTGATGCCTCCATCCCTGCCAGAATCTCCCATGTTGGCATATCTATACCACAGAACCCTGAAGTGTGCACCATCTGTCTGTTCATTACTCACAGGGCATACACCTACAAACACAAACCTGCACAGCATAACATCAGTAAAACACATATACAAGCATACTTAATGTTGCAACCATAAACACGTGCAGCCTCTCTTTTCCTATCATTCTTCTACTATTGCAGTGTTATCAGTGGAAGAAATGGAAAGAGCCTCTTCTGAAGAGGTACCGGCATTAACAGTGCTAGTAAAGCAGCATGCTGGCCTCAATGACAGATAGACATGGAGAGAAGGGGTAGAGAGGCATGCAGGCAGACAAGCACACACACACACACACATACACACCGATTTATTTATTTTCATACCCCATACCTCGTAGCAAGCTTGTGACATTTACTCTAGAAAACAAATTAATAATCAATTAAACAAACGTGAAGCAGCCACTGGGAGTAGGCCAATCTCTATCCAAGCAGGAAACCGGCACACACGATGCTTAACCCAACTTTTGCCCTTTTTCTGATTAATGTTCCTCTTACTTTTCATAAATTTCCTTGCTTTCTTTTCCTCTTCTTTATTTTCACCTGTAAAAATCAAATTCCCTCTTGATTGATAGAGATTAAACTATAAATTCAATATGGATGCCCAATCCAATGTTTGTCACCAGAAATTGATTCAAAAAGGACCCATAAGATATCAGTCATCTGTTTTTCCCAAATATAAGATCTGTTAACCTCGAAGTATGTTAGGCTGCTTTCACACCTACCTTGTTTGGTCCATTTAAAATTAACTTCAAACTAATTTTAACAAATACAATTAGGATTTTAATTGTATTTGTGAGATCTCAAGATGTGTCCGTTTCTTCATGATAATTAGCTTGCAACAGCTGTGATAAAATAAGCACAGCTGATAAAATAGTATGTGAACAAGAGAAGAATAAAAGGGTTCAAACCAAACAGAATAACATGAAATCCAAAGAAGAAATAAGACAAAGCAAAGGAACCCCAACAGAAGTGATGAAATGAACAGGAGACGAGAGATGAGAGGTTTGAGTCAGGGCAGAAAAAGGATGAAGGGATGCAGTGATGGACAAAGGGCATAGTCTAGTTAAGCTGAGTAGCCCAAGTGGCTGCTAACAGAGGAGGCATGCTCACGCACACGCACACGCACACACAGGCAGCCAGGCCAGACACAGCATCCCGTCTGGAGAATCACTGCTTCCCCGGATCTATAGATGGATCCATTTCAATGCTCTGTTTACAGTTGTCTCTGTCTATGTCTTGCTCTGTCTCTCTCTCTCACAATACTCTTTCCCTCTTTGACTTTGCTTCCTTCACTTAAAACTTTCAATACTGCCGCCCTCCTGACTGTCGATTAGGCACTGTCTTTTTTCTCCTTTGAGCCGTCAGTATTCTTGAACAGCTTATACTCCAGCCAGATTGCCAATTTGCAATCAGCATCACAAAGACATATGTTAAGACAAATTTAAGAAATCCTTCACTCATATTAGAGGACAACACTGACCTTTAGCTAATTGGTTGAACTGAGCCTGTATTCCTTACTCTGAATCACCTGAGCAGCTTGAGACGTTTCTGAAAATATACAATATCCAGTATTATATACACACACACAATAAAACATGTTGTTCAAAATCCATATTTAAGTAGTAAAAACCCTTAAAATGATTTTCATCGATCTTTCTGAGAAAAATAAAGTATGTTCTTTGGGTTTACTTTCCCATTTTCAAAACAAATTGGCATCAAATACCACACTTGCCTTGAAGTTTTTCATAATTTTAATTGGTTTAAACAAATAATTTGTACTACAGCTCCCATGACACAAATAAACAATGACATTTAATAATTTCCAGTTGGTTTTTCAAATGCAGACAAAACTTTTCTGAAGTCTCTTACACAAATAAACAATGACATTTAATAATTTCCAGTTGGTGTTTTTCATGTCTGCCTCTTCCCTCGTCAGTTCTTTCCAGTCTCTGTGTTCCAGTTTTTGGTTTTTCCTTTTCTCTTTTTAATTTTTGGGTTTTGGGATATGAGATTTTTGGACTTTGTGTTTCCTTGAGTTGCTGGTTTTTGGCCATTGGATTCATGTGTTGGTTTGGACTCTTTTTGTTAATAAATCTTCAACACTCTACTGCCTGCTTGCCTGCCTGCCTGCCTGCCTGCCTCCTCCTCTCTGCGTTTTGGTCCTCACTTCATTGAACTGTCAGAATTACATTTTGGGCATTTTTAGGCCTTTACTTTGACAGGACAGCCAAAGACTCTGCAATGATTTTTTTTTTTTTTTTAAGTTATTAGAGTAGTTACAAATGTCAGTCAGGTTTTGAATGAAGTTTCCTGAATTCTGGAATAGAACCTGAACATTTCACTTCCACTCAGTTCCATTTACAATTACCAGTTTTCCCTTTTCTTGATGGTTGTGAAGCTTGAATTGCGGTTTAACATTTGTTTTTACAAGAGACATTGCGTGTTATGTTAGAAAAACATTGACCATGCCAGTTTTTCCCTTGACAAAATGTAGCTTAAATTTGGAGCTCTATTCAGTCTCCTTCTTTTAAGCCCCTCTTAAACCCAGCTCTAGTGACAACATTATACTTAACAGGTGTAAGCACTGACCTACATTTGTGGTGTTTCGGGTTTTGCAACATACACCATTGTCCCTGTGACCCGACCGAGGCTGATCAGACCCCTGCCCGTGTCCAAGTGGCATTCTACTGCCCCCACTGCTCTCCCCTCTTTAACCAAAGCACTCTGGATGCTTTTTCTGCAGCCTTCAAATTGTTACCTATGGTTCATAGTAAGTCAGATGCTTATTAATGTGCATTATTATTTGCTTATAATTCAGAACCACATTCCAACTTTACATGTAATGTAAAATCCAACTTCTTAGTTAACTTCATGTTCGAGTTGTAAACTTTAGGAACCTGGGGCCACGACTGTTTTCACAATAAAGGCTCTAGTAGAACCGGAGTTTTTCTCTTTAATTATTGAAGAATTCACATGGGTGAGTAATAACTCATTTGTGAGAATGGGATCTTGATTCAGAATGAGTGTGCACGTGGGTGTTGTTGAAATGAAAGAGGATGAATCACTGGGTGAATCTTGTAAGGTTTGCTACTACAAAGCCTCAGGTCTGGTGTGAAGGCTGCTGTGATGACACAGTGTGGGGGAAGAATCCCAGGTTGTTTATGAAAAAGCCTATCTTGAAACTTTTAAAGTAGCTATTGTGATGTGTATTGCATTTCTGGGCCTATATGACTGTTTGGTTTAGAAAATGAGCCAAACAGCCAACTGGTGAATAGTGCTGCCTGCAGAGGTGAATTAGCTAGCAGGCTAACTACAGTGGTGTGAAAAAGTGTTTGCCCCCTTCCTCATTTCTTGTTCCTTTGCATGTTTGTCACACTTAAGTGTTTCGGAACATCAAACCAATTTAAACAATAGTCAAGGACAACACAAGTAAACACAAAATGCAATTTGTAAATGAAGGTGTTTATTATTAAAAAGGTGAAAAAAAATCCAAACCACCATGGCCCTGTGTGAAAAAGTGATTGCCCCCTAAACCTAATAACTGGTTGGGCCACCCTTAGCAGCAACAACTGCAACCAAGCGTTTGCGATAACGTGCATTGAGGCTTTTACAACGTCCTGGAGGAATTTTGGCCCACTCATCTTTGCAGAATAGTCCTAATTCAGTTACATTAGAGGGTTTTCGAGCATGAACGGCCTTTTTAAGGTCATACCACAACATCTCAATAGGATTCAGGTCAGGACTTTGGCTAGGCCACTCCAAAGTCTTCATTTTGTTTTTCTTCAGCCATTTGGTGGTGGACTTGCTGGTGTGTTTAGGATCATTGTCCTGCTGCAGAACCCAAGTTTGTTTCAGCTTGAGTACACAAACAGATGGTCGGACATTCTCCTTCAGGATCTCTTGGTAGACAGCAGAATTCATAGTTCCTTTTATCACGGCAAGTCTTCCAGGTCCTGAAGCAGCAAAACAGCCCCAGACCATCACACTACCACCACCATATTTTACTGTTGGTATAATGTTCTTTTTATGAAATGCAGTGTTCCTTCTACGGCAGATATACTTGGACACACACCTTCCAAAGAGTTCCACTTTTGTCTCATCGGTCCACAGAATGTTGTCCCAAAAGTCTTGGGGATCATCAAGATGTATTCTGGAGAAATTGAGACGAGCTTTTATATTCTTTTTGCTCAGCAGTGGTTTTCTCCTTGGAACTCTGCCATGCAGGCCATTTTTGCCCAGTCTTTTCCTGATGGTGGAGGCATGAACGCTGACCTTAACTGAGGCAAGTGAGGCCTGCAGTTCTTTGGACGTTGTTTTGGGGTCTTTTGTGACCTCTTGGATGAGTCGTTGCTGCGCTCCTGGGGTAATTTTGGGCGGCCGGCCACTCCTGGGAAGGTTCACCACTGTTCCATGTCTTCGCCATTTGTGGATAATGGCTCTCACTGTGGTTTGCTGGATTCCCAAAGCTTTGGAAATGGCTTTATAACCCTTTCCAGACTGATAGATCTCAATTACTTTCTTTCTCAATTGTTCCTGAATTTCTTTGGGTCTCGGCATGATGTGTAGCATTTAAGGATCTTCTGGTGGACCTTACTGTGTCAAGCAGCTCCTATTTAAGTGATGCCTTGATTGTGAACAGGTGTGGCAATAATCAGGCCTGGGTGTGGCTAGAGAAATTAAACTTAGGTGTGGACAACCACAGTTATAGTATGTTTTAACAAGGGGGGCAAGCACACAGGGCCATGATGGTTTGGATTTTTTTTCTCCTTTAATAATAAACACCTTCATTTACAAATTGCATTTTGTGTTTACTTGTGTTGTCCTTGACTATTGTTTAAATTGGTTTGATGTTCCGAAACACTTAAGTGTGACAAACATGCAAAGGAACAGGAAATGAGGAAGGGGGCAAACACTTTTTCACACCACTGTACCCAGACCCAACATTAGCTTATCCATCTTGGGAGGAGCTGCCCTCAGCTCTCCTCCCAGCGAAGTAGTCTGCCAGTGGCGGGGACCGGGTTGGGAAATATTTTTACATTTTCCAAAATGCCTCAGTTAGCCCAGCAACTGGCAGCGGTGGATAAGGCAACTAAATTCTTCTTTTCATCTAAAGTGAGTTGGAAAAACAGCAGATGCCACCACAACTGTCACTTAGGCTCTGCACATTAAACCCATCATTGTTTACAAACACAAAAAAGGGGTATAATGCACCATGTAGAGCGTTCCTGGACAATTTACAGTATTATTCATCTGAGAATCACTTTCATATCCAAACAAAATTCATTTTGTAACTTAAACATCCCTAACCAAAATTGAATTGACTCGAAAAAAAGGCCAAAATGGTACTTTGTAAATCGGTACCTTATTGATTAGGGAAATCAGTGGTGATACAGAATATTCATTCATTTTCCAAAACATGACACTGAGCTTGCAGCAGAAGCCCTTTAATTATCTATTGTTTATATCTAAATATGAATATAAAAGATAAAACTGATTTAACTTATGGGAAAACTGGATTGTGCTAATATTTTAGGATGCTCATGTTCAACTTCTTTGTCCAGTGTGCAAGCTATGGATTTTATGGTCACAGTGTAAGGTCATATGAATTGTCCATTGAGGTCAGTGGATTGTCGCAAAAATAAATTATAAGAATTCCTACTTTAATTGATACTGTAATCTGGTGCAAATAGAATAAATAAGTATGAGCAGCAGGAGATATTGTATGATTAAAGCACACAAAGAAACAAACACAGAGATGAACAGATGGCTGATGGAAAGTAACATTCCCAGTTTTCCGGACGATGACTGACACTTCAGTCCCACTGTTCAGCAATAATAAAAACGCTAAGTAAAGTGTCTCTGTCTCTCTCTCGACTGACAGTAAATGACCAGATTTCAGTCATAGAAATGTCTAATGCCACAGCATGTCCAGATTCAGGTATATCACTATGTCATTTTTATATGAATACTCATATCAGTTTTTAGCATTCTCAATAGAATGTTATAGAAAAGTTTTCTTTTAGTATTAGTAGATAGTATTTATATAAGAATGAAATGATATGCATGAGGATGCCCAAACACAACATCGAGATTGTTGTTTTGCTTTTGCAGTGATACTAAGGCAGTGCATATTGTATTGCTAAATAAACAATATCTTTTATTACATGACATAGAAACAAATAGCTCCATTTGTGCTGCATGACCTCTTGAAGGCTGACATCCCTCCATATTGTGTAAGCGTGAAATACTTTACACAGAAGAACATGAAAGGATCACTGAGCTAGGTGGGGGTGTGCAATGTCTGTGGTACGTCACTGCTGTCATGTCATTAAGGTAAAGCCGAGTAAAAGTAAACACATCCACAGAAATCTCATTCTCATTTGAAAGGCTTTTGGGTGTGCAATAAATGAAAATCTAATGTTGTGTTGTATTAAGAGGGATCATACAGTCAACTAGCTTCATAATAATAAAGCCCAGTCACGGGGGTGTGCTATGAAACTCACCCCTCCGACGTCTCTCACAGCAACATAATACAGTCAGAGGACAATTAATGGGCAATATGTGTGTCCAAAGTAATATGTCAGCTGTTGTGTCAATAGCAGATGTGCACACCAATAGGAATCCTTGCCTGAGCCCACAGCTCCCAGAGGTGATCAGAGAGCTTGAACCAAAATCCTCTCATATGCTTCTTCTAGAATAACAAGTGAGCAACACTCCTCACCAACAACAACATCTCTGCTATTTGCCTTTGAGATGGAAAATTAAGAGAAATATTGAGAGATGGAGACAGAAAGACAAAGTGACAAAAGAGACAGAGAAGAGAGACGAGCACACAAATAGAGCAAAAAAAAATTAAAAAGTACAGTGTGACATGACAGCCTTTCTATAGAGACCACTATGGCCTGTGGTCAGAAATAGCAGCCACCTGCTGCAGCTGGACTTCCACCGAACCACAAAGTGGCTGGCAGGCTTCTGATGGGAATTGAAAACAAGCCAGATGTATACACCCTATCACATAGAGACAAAAGACCAACCACTTTCAAATGTTCTTCATTATATTAAGATTAGAAATAACCTCATACAATACTGGCGTTATACAGTACATGTAGTTATTCATATGGTAACTAAGTATCTGTAGGCTCCTCATTTTTGTAAACTGTGAATAAAAAATAAAGTGTCAGAATAAAAGAATTCTTTAAAATCTCATGACATTAACTGGAACAAACACTACAATACTGCCACACAACTTAAGCATTACATAACATTACACATGAAGGAAAGATCATATGAAACAAACATATCCAGTCCACACATTATTTTAAATAATAATAATCAATTATATGTTATTGTTTGTTTGTCTAAAGAATTGTAATATCCTGGGATGTTGCATAGCAACACAGTTCTGGAGAAGATGTTGCAAAGCTGTATGAATTTTAAATTTATACAAAAGAAAAACATCTAGGCTAGTTGGTGCAGCTACATAAAGAAGGAAGAAGACATTTCAATTACTAAACTGTGGTAAGTCCATTTTGGATATTATTTAGTGAAAACATTACTGTAATGTTATTATTAAACAGTGAGCCCACAAGGAAAACTAACCAGCAGAGATGGGACGTAACGAAGTACAAATACTTTGTTACTGTAGCTACTCAAGTAGATTTTTCAGATATTTTTACTTTACTATTTATTTTTTTGGCGACTTTTTACTTCTACTCCTTACATTGGAGGGTGTTATCCCACTTATACCATCACCACTTGCCAACAAAATGTTTGTAAAATTAGAAATATTAGTGGTGCATTTACTCATACTCATAACTAATTATTGGTTTAATGTACTGTTTCAAACATTTAAATGCAGTTCCTGGGCCTTGGAATTCCTGCTGATTGCATTGCTAGGCAACATCTAAACAGGAAGAGGTTCAAGTTGGGACAGGAGTTTAAAATTCATAATTTTGACTACAAGTTTTCAAATTGAATACACAAGAAGAAATGTGAGAAAGTGCACTCAATCTCAAGTATAGAGAATGATGCTGCATTTTGCTACACAAGATATTGAAACAATCATTTATTTTAAGACCCTATTTAGAGTTGGTGTATTTATTTAAAATGGCAAAAACACCTCTGTTGGTTTGCGGTTATACTCTGGTTACTAAAACGTAATCCACACCTGCCAGCAAATTTTGTTTTTTTCCACACAGGAATTGGCAAGAAGATATCCTGATGACAAAATCTGGTCGAAAGAAATGTCTACATTTTTCACCCTTCAGGTACAAGTCTTACACATGTATTTTTTTGTTGTTTTTCTGTTTTCATACCTCCTTTCTAATTCATCTTATTTTATTACAGACCATGGCTATACATACAATACAAGCAATTGCTTCTGGAACATATATAAATAATGCAAAGATGTAATGTGTTATTACTGGGGAGTAAATCAGTTAATTATTTTCCTATCTAATGACTGCTGTGTTGATGACTGATCAGGAGGAGACGACAGGCAGCAAAAGACAGGAGGTTCTGCATCATATGGATCAACAGCATAGTGAAAAAACAGGTGGAGAAGCATATGGCAGAGGTGCATTCAGAACTCCATCTCATGCATCATGCCCTGAGAGAGGAGATGGTGGCTGAGATTCGGGAGCAGCTGAGAGAGCTGGTGGCGGATGGAGGGAGAGACAGATCCCTACATTACACCAGGCTGAACCGAGAGCAGAGGGTCACATCAAAGTGGCAAAGGATAAAGGAGAAAGACTACAAGGAGAAAACTGAGGATGAAAAAGATGAAGCAAATTCACTTAATCTGGAGACAATGAGCCTTAACTTCTCTAAAACATCCTCTGATATTGACAACGTCGTCATATTGAGGAAAACACCAAAATATGAGCAGATGCCAAGGGAAAGCTTGATGATTTTGTTGGACGTCTCCAGTAATGGTGACACCACCAATGCTTCTAATGATGCGGACACCAGCTCACAACCAGATGAATGGGAACCAGAGCAAAGCCAACAGATTTCATCAGGTGTTGCCACTGTCCCTGACACCAGCCAAATGATAAAGGAATCAGACAAGAAAGAAAGCTCAAGGAATCCCTTTAATGTAAACCCCAGCTTCATGCCCCAGGAACAAAGATGTGAGGAGACACATGCCATTGTAAATGGAACAAAGAGGAGGAGACGTTGCTAACGGAAACACAATGGCAGGAATGGATGGTAAAGCAGGAAATGAGAGGAAACCATAACATAAAGCCAGTTAACCAACAGAATACAAAAAAACAGGGAGGGGCCGGAGCAGCACGTCCCTTATCACAGAAAGATGTGATGCTGCAAAACATAAAAGAAGTCGACACTGTGAAAAAAATTAAGACATATTTCTCTGATCTATTCAATCCTCATACACCTTATAAATGGAAGAGATTCGAAGATGAGGATTGACTGACTCCACTCAACAGAAAAAAAAAATCACTTTCTGTATCTTTTTGCCATGCTTTACAAGTTTTATTCAGTAAATAAAAAAACCTTGTGCATAACAAATACAATCTCTAGCTTTAATATATTGCTGAGGGGCTATGTATCCCTCTTTGCAGTGTGTTGGCGCTGCAGTGTGTATCAGAGTGATTTATGAGTTTTTCAGTGGCAGAACATGATAGTGGAGCTTTTTGGTAACCTTTGATGCATCGTAGAAATGTGCCTTTTTCCAAATTGCCTCCTATCCTCATCCTACTCCCACCTCAAAAACATTTGGATCACTAAGGTCTTATCTTCTTCAAAAAGAAAGCTTAAATTGAGAGATATAGTCAATAGTTTACAAGAAGGAACAGTTCTGTTGCTTAAAGTGTTTCCAGCCACCTACATTAGCTTTCATTTATAAGTGCAATAAAATGTTAACACAAATCCATCTACAAGCATCCCAACTTCCTCAAAACTTCAGAAAATGTCAATCTTAAATGACTGAGGTTAGAGTTCCAATCTTAGTCCTCAAGCAGGCAAAGAGTCCTGACAAATGTTTCAGGTTTGATCAACCTAGTCTTGCATTGTCAGATCTATTTCCACAGCACTGTGGATTAAGGTCTGGCTACAGCTACACCAAACATACATTCTGGGATAGGAGAGAAAGAAACGCTCTGTGGAAGCAGTGACACTGGCTCTGCAAAATTGTCTCGGTAAGGATCTTTTTTTGGTGGAATATTTGCACCCCACAAAAGAAAATGTTACATAAAATATTAAATTAAGTTAACTGTTCACACAATACTTACACCCCACTGAACTATTTAAATTAGCTGGATATGGATTTAAATTTGCTCAGTGAGTTACTCTGGTCTGCTCATTACCTGTACCCTTGTAGCCGAGCTGCACCAATCACATCGGTGTATCCTATGTTGTACGCCAGAGGCAAGCTAAACAGATGACGACAGTTTAATCTACCAGTTAGCTCCGCTGGTAGCTAAGCGATTGGGGCTCTGGATACGTCACCCTGTGTGTTGTGATTGTGTGGAGTGAGATTTTCAAATGCACGCTTGATGCCGCCCCTTGAGATGGGCAACTTTCATTACTCAATGCTCTGAGGAAAATAAAAAAAACACAGCAATAGGCAAGCTAATTACACAGGCTTTCTAGTGGAGAAGAAATGCAACAGTGAAGCTGTCTGAGTCCGACTTCTGTAGTACTCAGGATTTCATGGAGGAAAGAAACTGTTATTAGAATAACTTAACCTCACTTATGTAGAGAGACTATGACTTATGTATGAATGATGTCCAATAACATCTTAAAGCTATTATACAAGTGCATTTATTCTTGAGAGTGCCGAGTGTGCAGAAAGTGTCCTTGGTTTGATATCAATGGAAGGCTTACACACTCTTCACAGCCATCCATCCAGCCAGCCAAACGCCTCTAAAATCATACCCAGAAAGTTTCCCATCTCTTCTCTCCAGAGATCCACATCAGCACCAGCAGGTGGCACTATTTTCCTCCCAAGCTCCAGCCAAATGCAGCAGCAAGATCAGCAGTACTAGTAAAGAGCAGTTTATGTTGATACAGACCATCATGTCTCCCTCTTTTACGATGGACGTTAGTTTCTGACTGAGCTGACCATCAGCTGGTCGCCAGTCTGCATGCAGAGACAGAATGAAAGCACAGAAATACTGGAGCAATGTTGACGTCTGTTATTTTCTCTGCTGTGGATGACACTTTGCTAATGTGATGATCGTGTGCAAAAATGATGTTGTTCTCTCACAGTCAGAACCATGAATAAAACCATATCCCCCAGAGAGTTGACAGCTTCACAGAGACATCTACTGAAAGTGCATTAGGGACTGAATGACTCTAAAGACTTGAATTAAGATGGTTAGCTGTAATTTATCTCATGCACTAAATCCAGAAGACCAATAGAATAAAAAATACTGACATGGAGACAAAATAATTTAACCATATACATATACAAGTACAGCATCAACTGAGTTTATTCCCAATTTGTATAGCCTTTAATTGCCTGTTCTAAAGATAAATATTAAAAGGTCATGTATGGCGTCAGGTTTGTGTCACATCTCCTGAGTGCATAAAATATGCTCACAAGCAAATTATAACATTTCACATGCAAAGATATTACTCTTCGCACACCAATTCAACAATCAAGCGTGAAACAAACCATAGGGAGAGGCAAAGACTGGCACCTGCTATGCAGCATGCACACAGAGCAGTATCCACGCGCCCGCAAGTGTCTGCTTTGCGAGCACTGGAGGGCATACACTCTTTCTCAGCTAACCAGGCACCCTATAATCCAGATCTAATTAACTACATATTTTTGGCAATATGGCTAAATGCTTGTCAGACCTGCTTTCCCTGAAGTATTTCAAATGACATTGGCTGGCTGTATAGATCATATCATCATCGGGCATTGAGCTTTAAGTGACCCTGCAACACCACACACACACGCGCACACACACAGGGAGAGTTTATTTGGTTGTGTGTGTGTACCAATTCCCAGCCATGCATCAAAACATCTGCAATCTAATGAATAACAGCACGAGAAGGAGCAAAGCTCTCAGTGCTAATACCCAACCACTCTACATCTCGGATACCAGTTCACACAAACATGTTCTGGAGCCAGGGCTAATTCTCACTTTCACACACACACACACACACACACACATGCACACACACACACGCACGCACGCGCACACGCGATGAGTCAGTAACAAAAACGTAATGTAAAAAACCAGAGCCAGGTAAAATGTCAAAATTTCACGTGACCAACTGTGTCATCCTAGTCTCTCTTTCTCCCTCCATTTTATACGTTATGACGCATGTGCTTTGAAACAATGTACAAAACAGCAGGCTATCGTCGTCCTCCACAGCATTTTCATGACATCAGTCATGCAGGATGCTTTAAGTAAACAAAACAGGCCTTCATGTGAAAAATGATCTACCTCTAGCTCTGCTCAGCCATGATGAGGTGCATCCTTCCACACTGATGTATCAGGATAGCAGCAGTCATGTATTCAGTCTCTCTGCCTGCAAAGAATCTAATAGTGGTTTGAGTTGAATTTGCCTGAACCTTTTTTTATTATCACCTTTGTTAAACTGTTGTGTTTAACCAGTATGTTTCATGTCAGTTATATTAGTTAGCTGTCAGACAGTTATATTCACCAACTCTCATTGTTGGTGACATTGTCCTGTCCTAATGTACTTTTCTGTGCACTTAATTAAACAAAAACAAAAATGTACCTCACGTTTCTTGAAATAGGCTTTTTATATAAATTGCTTGAGGCATCAGTTAAGTGCTTAACATGTAAATGTTGTGAATAACTACAAAGTAAATTAACTTTGCTTAAGTATTATCTACATTATTAGTAGACCAAGTCCCTCAGCTATAGCCTAACAGTTGAGTTACAGAGACATTTAGTTAATTTGCCTTGAGCAAATTGAACTTGCCTGTGGATTCATATGGGTATGGGTGTCAAGTGGTGGAAATTATGGATGTCTCACAGTCAATCGACTCACAAACACTAAACCAAACACCCAGAGATACAGACACACTTGCAGATGCCCAAAAGGGCAAAGCTATTCAAAAACAAAAGGTTATGAGTGGACACACAAACCTAACTTTAATATCCTTTATTTAACCACTGACTCACAGATAGGCACTAGGTATATTCAGAGCAAATCAAAACTGAACAAAGAAATTCTGTCCTCTTAGTTTGGTACTTGTCATCTCACATCCATAACTACATTCATGTTGAAAGAAAACTCATATGAAACTGAAATCAGTACACCTACATCTTAAGGTGCCCATTTGTATTGGAACATTTCTAGTGGGCAGCACTTTCACAGCATTGCAGTAAAAATTGGCAGGCATGAAATTTCTACTCTAAATCAGTCTTATAGCTGCACAGGTCAATTTCCTCTTGCAAATACGAAATTCACTAAATACTTTTTTTAGAGAGAAAAAAATCCAATATAAAACATGTAAGGTGGGAGTAAATAAATGACCAACTCACTACCCCAGTATCAACAACACTTGTTCAGTCTCTTTCTCTCTCTCTCTCTCTCTGGATCAATACAGTGGCTTTCAACCGATTACAATGACTTCCTAGGAAAACCCACAGGGACACAAACATGGTTCCTCGAGTTTTAAAGGCTCAGATCTACTTAACTCTTGTCAAAATGGAAGACTGTGGTCTGAAAATTCATTTGTCAGTAACAGTTATACAACTAGGCTACAATACACTGCCTTTGTCCTGTTATTTTTGTGGTGCCTTGTTAAGCATGGCACATGTTTACAACTTCAGTTTCCGTGTAACTAGGAACTTTAGTAAGTTAAAATAAGTCATGAAGTAGCTTGGCGGCAAAAATAACAGATCTGAAAAGTGGATTCTAAGAAGCAGAGAAAAGGTGACATAAAGCGTCACACCACTTATATTCAGCCATTCTGCCATTATTTAGGGGAAATACTCCAGAGGACAAAACAAGGTCTATGAATCAGTACTTAGTGGCTTACCTTTGTAGGATATTTTTAATTGTAACAACTTCAGTTTGGTAGTGCTAACTAGGGTTATATAAAGCCCAAAATAAGGTATCAATGTGACAATATCTAAATCAGCTCATATAAAAGTCTGGAGTGGTTTTTTGGACCACATTTATATCCAACAAAATTGATATTCATAATAAAGGTGCAGCATACATTGCACAGGAAACCAATCACACCAATCATTAACTGGAATAATAGGAAGCACTCATGTCGACTTGTTAATATGCTATGTATCCAATTTACAGCCATGGTCCCACATTGATCTCAACGGGCTGCAGGAACACTTATGAGTCAGAGACTAGTGGCAGCTTCATCTGTGCTTCAGCAAAGGCTGATATGCAAATATTCGATATCCTCTCACCACTGAGGAAATGGGTTCTACATTGAGTTGCAAATTATTTGTGTTTGATTAGCATGAAGAGTAGGAAAAACACTCCACAGCCTCTGGTCACCATGTGTTGTTTTGTTAAGAAGGAAAGGCCACAGCCCGCCTGTGCCATATTATTGTTGTCCGTCTGCCTGGGTTTTATCTAGCTTTTCATCTTGTGTAATTTATTGGTCTTTAAAATGCCAGAAAATATTGATCATGGTTTTTCAAAACCCAAGATGACATCCTTAAATGTCTTGTTTTGTCATGACTCACACTGATTGATAATCAAAAAAGTTGGCGATTGATTTAATAGTTGACAACTAGTTGATCGTTTAATATTTGCAGCTCTAATTTCAATAGCGTCAATGTTGGAGGTTAGAGCTAGATACAATAAGTAGCAGCAGACAAAGAAGTTTTGTTTTGGCTCATTGTCACTCAAATAATACAATCTAGCAATATGTTTCTTAAAAAATCAACAAATATCACATAGCAAGCTGTTTTTTAATCTGTAATCATCTGTAATTTGACCAACCTGCCTGCAACAGCTGTATACACAGTACACACACACAACCTCCTACATTGAGCCACCGCTTTGGTCTGACTTGACCCAGTGATGATTAATCTATGTGGGAGGGCAGCATTAAGAGTTAAAGCTAATTCCCTGGCTCCATCTATTGATTTTAAGGCTGATCTGTCTCGACCTACTCTCTCATTACTCTGACTGACAATCATGTCCGGCGCTGCTTTGGGCCTTTATTCACATATATTGTGCATGCTTGACTATTGCATGATGCTGTTTGTATTGGGAGTAAAGAAGAGGAGGGAGAGTTGGATGTCTCCGTCAGTGCAGAGAGCATTACCAGAGCCACACCAAGCTCCTTTTCTCTTTTGTGAAATGCTGCCATTCATGCCAGTCATTTAGCAGCATACACTACCATGCTTAACCTTGTTCACAATAGCACACAGGGGCTGACTAGTGAGTGTATGGGTGTCAATGTCTGTGCAGACCTTATTTGTATATGCATGTGCTTGAAAGTGTGTGTGAAGCTGTAATGAGCTGAGACTGAAGAGAACAATGCAGAAGGGTAACACAATTTCACAGTGCAGAGTTCCCATTTTGCATTACACAGAGTGTCCCTCTATATTATGGGTTTGTCCTCCAAAAAGCTCTCGTAAAGAAAGAGTGTCAGTTTAAGAGAGTCTAAAACTGGGATCAGAGCAAGTGTGATAGATCAGATAGAAAGAGACAGTATGACTATCCCCCAATACATACTGGAGATTGATAGACAGATGGGAAAAGGGGCCCATTTGTTTTGAATTGGGTTTGTGGCCATGCTGCAGTAATAAGTTAGACAAGGTTTGCAGAATGATTGACAGTCAGAAAGTAACTTCCAAATACAGTTAAAGGTTGTTTTTAAATCCAATGTCAGTTAATGTTGCTGTTAAATTGAGTGTTAGGTGGCTTAGCTGAAAGTTGAAAATGAGTACAGTGTAATACTCACTGTGAGGCTTGGCAGCTTTTCACCATTTTACCTCTTTATAAACTGCTTACCTGTGAAGTTTTAAATGTTCAGAATAAACAAGCATTTTAACAGGAAAGTTAATTGTCAGATTTGTACATTTTGTGTGTTATCAGAAGTGTATTAGATAATAATTTTATAAACTAAGCTGAAGAAGCACACCAGCTTTTGAATGGAAATGCTCCCAAAGTCCATGAACTTGTTTACTGCATAACCATTCCATGGCTAAACAACGCACTGAGGAACAGCAGTTGAATCAGAATTACTCGAGTTCCTCCAGTAAATGATAAGTGATAAAGACATCAAGGAAATTGTGGAAATAATCTGATAAGACATTAAATGTCCAGAGACACAACAAAATTGATTAAATGACTCAACAAAAGAAGGTTATGTTGTTCAATCCTTACTCTTTTCCCAGGGTAATAAACAGAAAGCAAGAAGACACAGTGTTGTCAGGTTACTAGTTCATAAAACTGCTAACAGATAGATAATGGTCACTCACATTCATACACATGGGCACAAGTTCACACAAGATGCACACAAGTTGCATGTCTTCAAATGCTGACAGCCCTTGTGAACACAGACAAAGCCTAAGCAAAAGGGATTGAGTCTAAACCTCAGCTTAGGAGGACCCTTACAAAACACTGCAAACAACTTAGCCACCATGCCAGCGCCTTAAACTAAAGTTAAGACTACATTTTTGCTCCAAATTACACTTGTCTACAGGTAAAATCACTCAAACCCTCTATCACAGGTGGTCCACAGATTTCCAGTGCAGAAAAACAGGCACACACTGATGTGTGGGAAGCAGACATCATGCACTACAAGACACTTAATCACAAAGTGAGAGAAAACCCCATCAACATCCCCAAATGGTGTCAGTCATACTTTTGTTTTTTGTTTCCTAAAGCCCCAGACAGCTTCGAGGTCAGCATCAATCATGTGCTTGTCAGTGCGAGTTACAACCGATGGACCCCTGGGATGTAATGAATCCTAATTTAAGCTGCCATCAGGACACTTTCAGAATGAGGCCACAGGCTGTTTCCAAGTGACCATGATGCTGTTCTCACAACACAACAACAAGTTATTTTTCCTACAAGACATCTAAACATGGCTCATTTCACAGTCACTGTTTTTTCAATAGAGGACAATAGCTAAAACCATCGCAAAGTTTCAACATCCGGTATGCAACATGGAATGAGAACTGTAAGCTATAGGTCATGGGTTTGACATCCTTTCAGTAAATGGTTTAATTGATTGGACAAGACCAATGTAGCAGAAATCTGATGATTTTAGTTAGCAAACATTGACTTAAATCTTTTGGAGATATAGCAGCTGGACCAATCAGCAAACTGCATGGTTCATAAAGACAGAAACCTTTTTCACACCAAACATGGTAGGCTAAGTGGCAACAAATAAATGTACAGGTCCAGTTAATGGTCTTAAAATGGACCAATCAGCAGGCTGAGTAGTTTATAAAGCTTGTATGACTCACTTCTTAACACAACTGTACACCTTGTAAACAACCTGTTTAAATAAAGCATTGAAGATACACAAATCATGTTTCTACAATGACTAAATGTATGCCTGATTACTAACCCCATATTTATTCAGACTGTAATGCAATATTTAAAGACTCAGTGGTTTAAAAGGATAGAGCACTTGTCCAGGCCATGTTTGTCTTGTCCAGGCCAAAAACAGGTAATATCTCCAAACATAACCATTCACCTAGTCTGTGCGACAATTCCATGAATGAAATCCCCGCAAGAAATTTGCATCAAATATATAGCATTAGCCTGAGTGTCACTGTGACTCAAAAACCTACTTCCCTGGCCCATAAGTGTTAAATATTTTAAAGTACTCCATATGAGCTGAGTGGAAGAAATGAAAAAGGAGGGCATTGCAGGTACTGGAAACAAGCTAAACCGTAGAAAAATATACTACAGTACATGCACAACATTCATACTAACAACTAATTCCATATATCTACAGAAAAGTACTCTGAAATTAAGTTGTGATGTGGTACTCTTCTATGATTAACCATGGAGACAAAAATACAACTAAACTGACTGGAGATGACAAAGAAAGTTGACCAAAAGCTAGAATATCGGTAACTGATGTGCACTGCAGTTAATTTGTCTGGTTCGAGACGCTGCCATGCCTATTACATTCAACAATACATACAATGTAATACCATGGACAGCGACAAGCGACGAAACATAAGTGTGCTGATGAAGATGAGTGCAGTCAGTGTGAAAGCACAACAAATGCAAGTGCTAGTCGTAGAAAACAATGACAAAGCTTCACTCACCAATAAATAATGTCTGAGTTGGGCCTTTTTCAAATGGCAGCTGGGTCTTTCCTGTGTGAAGCATAGCTCCTCGAAGTTTGTTGATGAACATTTCCATTAAGTGTCCGAAACACGAGGTAGAAGAGACTTCAAGAGTCAAGCCATGTTAAGATAGAGTAGAGGCTGGGGCAAGGTACGCACACAGCAAGTTAAGACACAAAAATAATGGCGGTGGGGAGATTGTGTCTGCATTTCTTGCACCGTTTGCACTGTAAGGTGATGCTAACAATAACCCGCTTTTCAATTAACCATTTTATGAATTCCTTCAGGTGCGGTAACGTACCTGCCTCCGTACAAGTGGTTTAGTGGTCACGAAGTCACAAGATGTAGCAGTTGGCTAATTAAACTTCAGGTGCGTAGGCTATGAGTGTATAGTTTGTATCTATGGCTACCAGTAGCGGTGCTACATCGAATTACACACCTTTGTTACTGTCAATGTTTTGATTATGAATGACCTGTCAGCCTTCCAGCTCTCTAAAGCTCAAAAATGTGCTGTGTTTGCTGGACTTACAGCTGCTAAGAGGATGACTGCAACCCGTTGGAAGCCACCTCATGACTTATCTGTTCGTTCATGGATCCTTTCTTTTTTTGGTTGCCACGTACATGGAACTTTCGACGGCTCGTGTGAGTGAAGCCCCGGGGAAGACTTTGGAGACTTGGCACAGCATAGCTGAGTGCTTGAAGGCAATGCTGTAGCCTTTTCTTTTTTTCGCGTGTGTGATTGGTCCCTTGCCTTGTGTCTATCTGTCTGTGTGTGTGTCTGTTTTTGTGTGTCTGTTTCTGCATGTGTTGTTTTGTCTCCCCCCTCCCGTTTTTCCTCTATGATATTGTGGCTCTGGGACGCATTCCTATGTTCCAATTTGTTATTTGTAACTGTTTGTGAATGTTATGTTTACATTTTTTTCTGAATATAAAAATAAAAATGTTCTAATGAAGGATTTGTGCAATTGAAAAATAAAATGTTTTCTTTCACTTAAGTTGTTCTAATAAATATATTTTAAATGTGCCAAGAATATATACATCAGATATACGTATATAAAAACAACTTAACAAGAGAAGAGAGCAACAATAATATAAAATATTAAGGATAATATACAAAAAAATATAAAATGAATATTCCTAATAGCACAAATGTGAAAACACACTAAAATAATCTAATTATTACACTATTGCACTAAGAACAGAAAACGTCTTACTGTAATAAAAACTATATAGGCACAGAGCGAGAACGTTTTTTTCTGCAAAATCTTACCACTTCATTTTAGAATTTTATTATTTGCATTGTTTATCAACATTGATACATTTTATTTTATGAGTTTTTTGTTATTTCTTATTAGTTTTTTTTTATTTGATCTTGTTCGCGAGACATTTGATGGTTTTGATTACCCCTTTGACTTTCAGGAATCCACTTAATTTTGACCTTGACATTTAAGTCTTATGCATTTTAAGATGCAAGATTGTCTAGTGTAATGTTACATCAAATACCAAAGATGGGTTGCTTTAAAGGTTGATAAAGTAACAATATTTATTTAAAGAGGGCAAACTCATTTGAGTTGCAATAGCCTAAAGGAAGAAAAACAGTCAGAGGGAATCCCAATGCGCCACACCAAACTTGGTAGCCAGAATGGCAAAAGAGTAAAGGAAGTACAGGTCCAGTCACTGGTTTAAAATTCTGGCCACAAACCTGTCCAAAAAATGTTTTGGTAAAGTATTTAACAGTGATTTAAATTGCTTCTCCACTAAGTTAACATTCAGTTAGGTTCTAGATATTATCAGTAGATGCATAGTTATTAATTCATTGGAATTCAGAACCTGTATTCACAATTATTTGTTATTGCAAAAACAGGGCATAAAGTATCTATATAAAAAACTACCACAGTTAATATTTGTTTACAGTAATGCACTTGACAAGGGGCATTTAGCAGGTCAGGGGTAATGATAGAAGGACCACTCTGCATGAGACTGAAGGTTAGAGAGTAACCCACGCCAGAGACGGACAGAAGAGTGTGAAATCAATATAGTTTAGCTTGAGTGACACAAGCGCTGGAGACAATCTGATCCATCAATATGATGTACTGTATAGAATGAGGGACAACATGATAAACACAGTACCCATACCAACTCCTCTCAGAGTAAAATAGATACCAGGACTAGTGTTGCATTTTTTTCAAGTCTCCCTTTTGAAATTAAATACAATATCTTTGCAATACCGTTGACAAGCAAATATACACAGTATGATAACAATTTTACTTAATCAGGACATATTATGTACTTTGTCTATTGGTTCAAAATCCATAAATCAGTGAGACAAATGGAATATGGAGTTTGCAAAGGGGACTAAAACATATCTGTAAAATAACTTATTGTGCTTTTCTCTGCCGTGTGTAACTGTAGCTTTTACACACATAGGGAAATGCCCACACACACAGATATTAAATATCTAAACGTTACATTTGCTTATTGTTTTTCTCCATTAAGTCAATAATGAAATGACTTACAGAACTTGGCATTGATCCCTTCCTTCATTTACTTTCCAAATCAAACTGTGAAGGTATTTGGTTTTTATGTCCCATATATTATTATTTAATTTATGAAATTGTGGCTTGGAGCTTTTTGCTTTCATTTCAGTAATGAAAGATTGTTGGATTTTTTGGATGACTGTAAAAGTGTGTGACTTTGAGTGATAATCCTTGTTGGGAAAGTGTTTGGGCAGCACATAAATGCATTGTCAATAATGTTCCTGAAGATAAATGCAATTTATTTGCATGCACAAAATTGCACATTCAAAAAGGAATCAGCAGTAGACATTTTAGCTGCATTAAATGCATGTGTGTTGTGATGTTTAGTGTTTATTTAACTGACTTTTTGATTTCCAGTGCTGCATGTTATCCCCTTTCTCTCCCCCTTACCTTTGTACCTGCACTATCTCATTAAAAAATGTTTTTTTTTTACAAAATAATGATTTCTTCCCAGGTATTAATATAGCATTTCTAATGTCTGTTATAATCTCTTCTTCTCCTCTCATTTTAATCTCCATTTATTGTACATCACATGCTCTCTCTCATCTTATCTCAGTTGTTCTCATGTCATCCCCTCATCACCTCTCATTGCTTCTAACTCTGTCTGAATTGTCTTCATCACCTTTATTTCCTCTTGTCACCCATCATCTCATGCCATCTTTTCTCTTCCTCTGGCCTCATTACACAATAGACTAGGATCATACGTATATCTTACATATGTGGTTGTGCATGCATACAGTCAAGCTAATAACAAATCACTATCTCTGACTTTTACTAAAACCTGAGAAGATGATGCTGTCCCTAGTCTTCACCACGGCTCTCTAATGTGGAAAGTCCAACAAATAAACAACAGAAGCTTAGACAAACATGGCAACAATAGGAGGTAACTAATGGTTGATATTGAATGCTAAGACTTTATTTGGCAAAGTGAGATCCCTGTGTATTATGTAACTGGTAAGTGCTATGATGAAGCTGCAAGATCAGTTTCAGTGAAGTCATTAATAGTTGCTTTATTTTACCTCTTTAGCTGAGTGCACTGCATTAGAGATTTAATGGATAAGATATATTTGGCCCTAACTTCAGTGGGGTGAATTGTACTCATGCTAAATCACATTTAGACAGCAATCTGGATGATGCTCACAAAAGCAGGTCTGGAACACTTCAAGAGTGGTGAGATGAAAAGCACTGCAATTACTGCTGCCACTGACACAGAATGCACTTTGGCACACATACTGTATGTTCAATAGTATTTATATCAACAGCACTGTAATATATCAGAACAGCTGATCTTTAATGACATGACCTACTGTAGGATTAGTGAATTGGACTAGTATTGGGTTAAGACATGGTCTTAAAGATTTTTTTTACTTAGTGTAATTATTACTCTCATCAGACAGTGTTTTCTATATTATTTGACGTCTCTTAAACCTTTAGGGCTGTATGTCATTTCTCTGAATGTAGCCTTCACAACTAGCCTGCTCCTGCTGATATAAACCTGTAATGCTGTTTGTTTGTAGGGGACTTTCATGTTGAGTTGTGTGGGAACATATCAATCTAACTATTTACAAACTGGCCTCTTTTAATGAAAAGGAAAAACATGATGAAGCATGCATGGGCATGTTGCAGCCCCTGTCTACTGGCAAGGACACTGTGACAGATGGACTGTGAAGCCAGGAGGACAGTCCCTGTACTGGAAAAAAAAACAATGTAAGTAGGCAAAAGGAGGCTGTTAACGACATCCATGAAATACTAACAATGAGTCTAAAACTGAAATATAGCCTACACATCCAGGATATGTAGCATGGGGTGACAGCGATAATGACATGATTACAAACCAAGTAGCTTGTGATGTAAGCTTGTTGTTGGGGATGATCACAGGCATACACTGGCATTGGTTGTAGTCATATGGCCCATACAGCCCTACAAGCTACAGGGCAGATGATAGAATATAGTGGACTGGCAAAACAATGAGTGCATCACATGACACGAGCAGTGAGCACGTCGCAGCACCACACCGTAATGAAACTTGTCATTTTCAGGGCAATGTAGCCAAGCCCGCCTTATTATGGATTTAATTTTTTGCAATAGCTCCACTTGATAGAAACAATCTACCAGATGCGGTGTTTAACACATGCGTCTTTACTCACTAAATTACTTGCGTTTTTACGCAGCTGCTCCTCCTCTCCCTCCACCGCGGCCGGGTCCATCACCAGTTTCTCGAAGCACGCCGATCCGAGAGAAGAGCTCTTCTGCTGGTACGTGATCAGCTGGGATACGAGGAGTTTTGGGCTTCCGTGCACTGTCAGCTCGGGTTTGCTCCCTGTGGCTCCTGAAGCTGCGCCAAGCGGATCGCTGCTGGTTCCTGGGAGCGCGTCGCTTCCATGGGACGTCTTATCTCCTGCAAAAGACACCGGCGGAGAACAGCGCAGATTTGGCTGAGACGACGAAAAAACTCGGTCCAGCTGTTTCTTTTTCCTCTTAAACATCCATAACCCCGATTCCTTTTTGCTGCCCTCCGCGCCCCCGGTACCCCGACGCTCCGATCCCAGTTTAGGACTGAGCCAAGGCTTGGTTTTCTCCTGGAAATGCTTCCACATCCTCCGCTGGTAGGACAGAGACTCCTGTCCTTTGGCGGTGCTCTCATTCTTAGGGGATTTCTGCTCCATAGTGCCTGTGCAGCAGCCAGCCAGCCTGAGCACACTCTGAATAGTGGAAGGATGTCACAGTTGGGCTGCTGCAGCGCGGGATCACTTCCACTGATGATCAGGTTTAGAGCGCCAAGGAGGAGACGCAGTGAGATGATGATGGGGGAGTTAGTCTCCCAACTAACCTTGTAGAACGCCTATGCAGGCAGCACTGTAAATTGTGTCATGCACTGCGCACCACGTGCGCTTGTCAAGCTTGTCAAGACGTCAAGCAATACCATTGAAGATTTGTCTCAGCTCAGTGGTGAAGTTGCAGTGACTTCTCCAAGACTATACCTGAAAATGCTTAGTAATGCTCCGCTTTGTTGTTGATGGTCTTTGCGTTATCATGCGAAGTCCACTTTGCTTTACAAGGGTAAGGGTTTAGTCAAACTTCCCCATTAATTGCCATATTCAAATGAAGGACGAAGGCTGCACCGCGCCTCCCTCTGGCCAACCATGTCACTTGATTGGATAATCTGTATGCTGGTGATTGCGTAACAAAACCCAACAGTGCCTTGCGGAGATGTTTATAAGTCAGCTGTGGATCCTCTGTCTGAGTTGATCTCTTTGTAGTTTGTGCCTGGTGATTTTCAGCGTCTAGATTCATTCTGTAATCGCAGTGACCTTGGTAAATCCAGAGCTGGCAGTAAGTCTAAAACCTTAGAGGTTTTAAAGACTTGTTCCCTTTTGTATTGGGTGGATGTGTTTGCACTGTGGTCATGTCTGGATACAAATAGGTCAGGCTTCAGTGAATGTTATCACCAACATGAAGCAGCGAGCAGGCAGCGCTGAACAGCCTCTTCCCTTTTTTGAAGCTGTGCTGCTGCGGTGCATAGGCCTAATAACTCATTACGTCTTCCCCTCTGGCACTTGTTTCAGTGCTGCCGGCTCCCCTCTGGTTAACACTGTGCCCATCAAGTAAACAAAAACACAGAAACAGTAATTACAGGAATGAATAACTCTAGCCTATTCAGACATGGGAGAGGTCAAATAATTACTTTTTAATTGCTAATGACAATAAACTTGTATGGAAAGGTTATAACTGGATGAACTTTACCACAGAGAGGAATTTAGACACTTATCTGGACACTTATTTGGACACTTATCTATTGTGATTTTAGTGATCTGACCTTGGTATCACCTGCAGGGATGATGAAGGTGTGAGTGGCGCTGATAAAAACCTTCTGTTGCAAGCTCTTGGCCTCAACCCACTAATAATGAAAAAAAATATATTATCAGCCTTCAATGTTGCGTGGTAATTTATGGCAAAGTTGACTTTTATAGAAGAAAATCTCTATGTAATTTCTGTGTCATCAGAATGTCTATTAAATATTAGAATGAGAATCTAATAACATGTTTTGTTGTAGCTTGGGATCATTTTAGTTGAAAGCACTTCCACCCAACAAAATAAAACTGTTTAATTACAACCAGGAGGGCACTGGCAGCAACACAGTGAACTGCACTGCCCCGAACCCTGCTCTCAGTTAAGTAGATAGAGATGTGAGCATGTGAGCCAAACAATTCCTTTCAGCCACCATCAGCTTTTTGGATAACCGATGAGTCTGCAGTGAGCATGCCTTTCATCTTAATGATTCTGGTCCTGTTGATAAGAAATTTGTCCACAGTGTGTGTGTGTGTGTGTGTGTGTGTGTGTGTGTGTAACTGTGCATGTATACACCTGCGCACAGATACTTGAAAATATCAGGATCATGTCCAATTACGGCAATTCTAATTCAGTGTCACTACTAGAAAATCGTGAGTTACACTGTATGATAATATGGGTCAGGTTAAATGAAACATAAAAAGGCCATTTCCACTGTGTTGAGTCATCATGCCTCTCATAATTCATTCATTCAGAGAAAAGGTTAATGTGTATAGCTAGTTATATTGTATGCACTAAAACAGCAGAGGGACAGAGCTGAATTCACTAACTGTACTGCCCAGTTTATATCCTCTTCTAGCCTCAGCCGGCTTCACCCACAAGGATTGCAGCAGGTACATCATGAACCTCTTAGTACTGGCCAATGAATTATTAAAATTTGACGCTAGACTCAAACACCTTTAGAATATTGTATATGTATATATGTACAGCACAATAGAACAACTTCTGTGAGCAAAAAGTATTAGTTTGTTATTGATTGATTTTATTGAACTGATTGGTTTGTGTGTTTGTTTATTTGTTATTTATAAGATTAAAATATTAACACTAAGCTCAGTTTGAAATTTAATCAAATGCAAATAAAAATGTAGGACCACCCCAAGGGAGCTTGATTGTTTTACTTCATGGAAAAATGAAATAGACTCTTAATTTCTGAAAACTTTAAACATGAATGATTATGGTATGTTCTTATACTGTATATGATTGGGCCAACTCAAGTGAGAGTGCCAGATACAATAAGACACCAAATGTAAAGTGAAGTGAGGAACTGATTTAAGTCACCATTGCATTAATTCATTTTTTTCTATAAGGTCATCAACCATCCAGTTCATACATTATCTATAAGAACAAACTGAAGGACAACTGAACTCTAACTGTCTTTAAGTTCAGTTCAGTTGCTACATTGTGGACTGCTCAGTTAGTCAGCCACATTTCTTAGAGTTTAGGGAAAAGTAATGTTCACACTCAATGTTCTGCTTTGAGTTATGCAGCTTCAACAACATACAATGCATTGCTCTTGCATTACCATGTTGACAAATTCTGATTGGCAGGCAGGCACACCCCACTCAACAAGACCACAGTTACCAAGTGACAACGCAAACACATGAAGTAAGAACCGGCTGAAGAAAAGCAGAGCAGCTGTGAGTATTTTAAAAATTACTTGTTATTGTTGATTTAAAAAATATATTATATTGGTATATTCTATGGGTATTTTTATAGCCAGAGAGGACTATAAAAGGTTAATTCTGGTTGACAGAGCAGATTAGAAACAAATTTGAGTAAAAACTACTGCAAGTCTCACCACAATATGTAATATGTGTTTCTCTTTTTAGACAGAAAAAATGTCAAACAGCTGGAAGTTACAGCCCAATCAGAACCCCACCAGGTAACTTTTGTTATTGACATTTTGTAGTGATATTTTATCCATAAAGTAGTTGTGGGTCACTTATTCAATTCTCCAATTAATCTGCGAGAGGTAGAAAAGTTAAAAGTTATCTCCCACCAGCGACCTTTCTAACACCTCCTGTGAATCACATTGATTAAATTAATCCTTAATCCACAGCAGCATCAGACAGAGTGACACAGCACTCAAAGGAACAGGAAGTCAATAACAGATCTGGTATGAGGATGACCTGAGGGAATGGAAACCAGTGCACATCATCTCATTCCATCTTCATTATTCTTCTGGGTGGATGAATGCTTTATTGAATTATACTGTCAAGTGATTTTTTTTATTCCTGAGCCTCCAGTGCTATAAAATGTTAACTTCTTGATTTGTAACACATATCCACTGAATTACCTAAAACAATTATAAGGACACTTTAAACTGTTGAGACTCATATCTTAGTTTTCTGCTTGTGTTTACTTCCTGATTTAAGGCCTTGTGTCTTGGAGGGTAGTTTGAGCAGTCAGGAGAGGACACTGGCTGTACTGTAAAGTGCTTTTTTTTTTATAAATTCCTAAATCTATTCCTGTGCCTCCAGCGCTATAAAATGTTTAACTTTTCATGATTTTTAACACATATCCCTGAATTACCAAAATCAATTATAAGGAACTTCTAAACTGTTTAGACTCAAGGCTTGGTTTTCTGTTTATGTTTACTTCCCGATTAAGGCCTGGTGTCTTGGAGAGTCTGAGCAGTCAGGAGACGGCACTGGCTGTGCTTCTGGAACAGGCTTTCAGGATCAAAGAGGAGGTGGCAGCAGGTCTGCAGTCCGCCCAGGGCTGCGTCCAGGTCGAGGCACTGTTTCGCAAGCTGCTGGAGAATCACATACTGACTATCACACGCATTGTCAAGCAGCTTAGCATGGACATACAGGTATACAAGTGGGCAGATGGTGGAGGTTAGTCAATTTACTAATGCATTTAACCAATGTGTTGTTGCAATGCGTTATGTTGCCTTTTTTAATAACTTCTCATTATGTGGATGGAGTCCGTCCGTGTGGATTCCTTTTTTTTCTCTTCTTGTCTGCTTTCCTGCTTTTTTTTTCAGCTGCTTTTCTCTGTTCTCCTCATCTCTTTCGATGTAAAGCACAAACCCGGACACACACACACACACAAACACAGGCCCACAAGCTCACAGCTGATTTGATTACACCTGATAGAATGGTGCAGCGCCTGAGCAAAGCCTGCCTGACTGCCTGTCAACATCAGCTAGAGGACATTTTGTATGCATAAGCAAAAAACAAAAGTTGTACACGGTATGTGGCTAAATAGCTAATGCCAAGTAACACACACACCTCAATCAGAAGAATTACTGGAGAGTGCATTGTAATATGACTCATGAAACAAATGAGTGTTTGGAGTCATCTTTGACTGAGCTGAACATCAAGCCACAGTTTGATAGCTGCCTTATAGAAACAGAGCACAGAAATGAAATACATTACTTCATTAGCGCATATCAAATGGGCCATTAACATGATTAGAGGCTTGTCATTATCTGAAATAGTACATGTATGCCTGAGAGCTAATTAATTCTGCTCATGTAAGAGTAATAAGCTAAGTTGTGAAGTGAGTATGCTGGCAAATCAAATGAAAGGAACATCACACTGTTGCTATTGGCTGTCATGATAGGCCAGAGGGTGGTCTCGTTGATGGGGGGTTATGTTGGGTTATCACACATATGAATGGCCTATTTTATATAATGATCATTCATGCAATAGCAGTGAGGAAATCTCTTGCCTGTGTTAACAAGGGTCATATGGTAGTTTTACCCACATTGGTTGTTTTGACAGCATTAAAATAAGTGGCAGAATAAGGGGAATAAACACACTATTAAAAATGACCACTGCTTTAACATACAATAGACAAATACACTTTTTTGTTCTGAGCAGGCCCTGGAGAGACAGACAGCCCTGCGGGACTCCATCACCTCTGGAACCACAATGGCTATTCAAAGCCTGGAGCAGAAGAACATGGCTGGCATTGGAGACCTGAGAGGAAGAGTAGCCAGGTATGCACACCAGGTACAATAGGTACACCAGGCCCGGGTCAAACAGTGTATGCAAACACTGAGGTTCTATTCAGTGTTAACATATTACAGCAATGAGACTGCACATCAAACTTCTCCACTAAAGAATTATTTAAAGGGATTGTACAATTGTTTAGACCGAGGTCTAGTGCATGACTGATTTGTTTTTCTTTGCTATTATCCTACTTGTTTTTCCCTTACTCTAATGAAGTGAATTTGTAAAGCCTGCATCCTGTCTGGCAGCTCTTTACACTCTAACAACTTCCAAACCGTCCACACACACACACACACACATGCACACATTGTTTAATTCTCGAATGAATGAAGCTTCTAGGTTTGAACATACTCTAGATGCTGATTAGCACTTGCTCATCTTTTAGCTTTTCAGCTACCTAGGCAAAAGTCTTTTGATACACCTGAGATAATATAATTGTTCATCAGACAGTAAATCAAAGATGAATGTTATGTTTTTAACATCTTATTTCATAGCAGATCTGCCTCATCCGTGGTGTTTAAGAGGTCAGTGGTAAGAAGGAATATTGTCTATTACTCAACAAACAGCTGATTTATGGAAAAACCCACCTACTCAGACTAATGACCGCTTGCACGTTAGTATAAATAATAAAGTAAGTTGAGAGCCAGTGTTTTTTTTTATAAACTGTATTATTCTGTGAAGCCCTTTATGGAAGAAGTGGTCTACAGGTAACTAACCCTTATTTCACACTCAGCATCTCCATAATTAGCTGCTGGCTTTGGCTGCTGAGCTCACATTGTATTTGATCACAAATACTATTTTGATACACTCACACACACACACACACACACACACACACACACGCTGTAACTTTGATAAAGATGGGGAGAGAGATAGTATTTTCTGGCTTAGTGATGGCATCTTAAATTAAGCACAGGAAGGAAGCTATATTGCAATGCTGATAATAAGGGTCAGCAGCGCAGTCCATGCTTATTACATAAACTGAATGTAGAATATGTCAGAAGCAAGATGTTGCATGTGAGAAGCGGATTTTTTTGGATGAAAGAGGATGAAAGATGATGAAAGATCACTGCTTAAGATTCTGCTAAGCCTTAAGTATGAATGAAGGCAGCTGTCCTGTTTGTCTACTGTCTGAATAATCACTTCAAAATAGTGCTTCCTTCCTGTTGTCTCCAGCCTTTTTGCTCATCTCCCTGACTTCACACCTTTCCTCAAGTCCCTACCATCCCTCTATTCTCATTCTGTGGTCCCAATCTGCTTCCCCACCTATTTTGTCAGGTGCGACGCCGGCATTGCCAAGCTGAGCGCTGACGTGAGCTCGGGGGAACTGCGGGTGATTAGGCTGCAGCAGGAGATGGCAGCGCTCAGGTCAGCATTGGATGTACGGGTCAAAGAGCTGGAAGTCATGGTGAGACAGTGCATGAATACTGACAAAGGGTTTGACAGGGCCAAAATGAAAATCTTTATGATGCTTTAAAAGTCAATCCTCTAATACCTGGACAAACCAAAATTATTCTTCAACTCAGAGACATTCAAAACATTACAATTTGGTAGAACTGCACAAGAGGGAACAGTCAATCAGTTCACCAATATTCTATGGATTGCAATGAAATTTTGTTTCGACATCCATGGTTCCCAGCAAATGAACAGAGTGAGATTGGTCATCCCCTGATTTTCCTCTAGCGCTGCCAATAAGTTAACAGTTTTGTTTTTTAGTGACATGTCTCAAAAACATTCATATGGATTACCATTACATTTTGGTACTAAACCAAGATGAACATTAGCATGTGTTTTATGAAATCTTTATACAGGATCGGGAGTGGTCGGCCACAAAACACACAAACACTGTATCTGCTAGAACAAATGTGTCTTTTTATTCCGCCACAGAATACAGCAAAGCAGCAAGCATATATTACATTCAACACGTGATGCTAATGAAACCTATCATCAGAGCTCTTACCGTGACACAGGATTGGAGAGCCGTCAGCCCGGGCAGAGCAGCATCAACGTAGCTGGGCGTCCATACGCAACCCGCAGCAGACTCTACTCGGCCGAGGGACTTCCCCGTCTTTTATTCTCTAGCAAACAAAGGATAGTGTGCGAGCAAGGAGGGCCAGTCCCTGCTCTCACCCTATCCCTTGGTGAGTCCGACGCCATGCTTCGAAAGCATGTTTTCGAAACAGGAAAGCCGCTCTCAAAACATGAGCTCGATATGTGACCAAAACAAGTTATACAACTGACCTACTTAGAAAGACTGATAAAACAATGATAAAAACAAGTTATATAAGTGGCCTAATCAGTGTTTTAGAGTGTTTTCAAGGAGCATAACAAAACATTGTAACATTTTCTCATCAGCATGTAAGCATGCTGGCTTAGCATTGAACTCAAAGCATGCTTTACCTAAGTACAGACTCAAAGATGCACCTGCATGCCTGTAGACTTCAACTTTTTCTCATATGTCTTAAATAATGATGTATTACATTAAGTAGCAAACTCTACAACCGCAACCTAATCCTTTCCCCTCCTCTGTCTCTCCTCACACAGTGTTGATCCTGGGATTCATTTGAACACTAAAGTCTTAAGTCTCTAAAGTCAGCTAGTCACTAAAGTCACTAAAGTCTTAAATTGTGGAATGTGTTCCTCTTTGAATTTATTTAGGTATGAACAGAGAATTACAATCATTTAAATGCTGCTCGCATGAAAGAAATAATAATCTGACAAAACAGTACATACAGGGGGTGTATTTGTTGTTTATCCTAGAGAGAATGGCTGCCTGTTTGGCATGTGACTGCAAAGTGAGACTGGCCTTATCAATTAAAGTTTAAAGTTTATTAAAGCTTAACCACCGAGTCTAAAAGAGGAAAATTAGATGTGAAATGAATTCAAACAGATCTCTATAAACATCCTTTACTACCCTTTTGAGGTCAAACATTCTTTCCAAGATGAATATTGTAGAAAAAATATAAAAAAACTGGATTTGGACATGTTATGTTAATACTCTCCTTTACTTTACTAAATCCACAGTTGACCACAACTGCCCTCAGCACACACACACTCGCACTGATTCAGCCTGCGCTCAGTTGTGTTAGTGGCATAGGGAGGTAAATCATTGGGATGGCAGCTCATTAGCTTTGGAGCAGTGGTCAAGCATGTGCCATAAAGATAATTGAAAATGCAGAGAAAGTGGGTTGCCACGGTTACTCCAAGTCCTGACTGGCCGCAGGACTGGTGCAGTAGCTCAAACAGCTCCACTCAGCAGAAATGTCAAATTATGGAGCCCACACTACAAGATGTTTCAACGTCACATAACAGCATGTGTTTGTGTTCTCCTTTTTCAGCTTCATCATGACCTGGGGAGGCTGGAGGCCTCATTGTCAGAGCATTCCCATGGACAGAAGAACTCCCTGGTGGATCTGCATACACAAGTTAAACTACTAGGAGCCAGGTAAGGCCATAAATTAAAGAAAAAGCACAACCCCAAAACACCTGGACTACTTGTTTAATTACTAAGGCATATACTGTATGAGACTAATTTTTTTTTTCACGGGCTGTTTGGTGCACACTGGTGCTTCTGTACATTAACTACGTAGTTAGCAGTTGTTCAGTGGAAAAAGAACCACTAATACTTCACATTAACACTTCTTATCTCGTGGTGTTATAGACTGGTGCAGACATTGCTAGAACATGTGTTTTCCAGGGATTTCTTATTATCAAACCTTTGTTTTGTGGGGAAATTGGTCTGTGAAGATATATTTTAATTAAACATTTCTTTGCATGAATGGGCTTACTATTTTTTTTTAATTCCATACTTTGAGACTCTAATTTCTTGAAGACTAGTCTCAGTTTGCATTCAATGTACTTCTTGTGACTGGGAAATATGGTCATTATTCTGCCCAGACCCAGGTAATAAATAATAATCTATAAGGGACTAATTTGCCCATCAAATAATATCACCAGTCGGTCCTAACTCTATAGCTGGGCATTTCGAGCCATGGCTGTTGTGTGGAGGCAGGAATGAGAACCCAATTGCAGAGACAAGAAGGCAGGTTGGAGCCGGTAAACGAGGGTTTATTTAACACAGTTCAATACAAAAACAAAAAAACAATCCACAAGGAACACAAGAGCCAGATGTCCAGGGAAAAATCCAAGAGTCCCAAAAAAATAGAAAAACCACAGGGGTCCAGGGGGAAAAAAGGCCAGGTGACAAACAGGACAAAACAACAGGAAAACTCACAGGGAATGCCGGTAACAGGAACAACCGTAGCACGCGGAACAGGCAGACAAACCAGAATAATCTGACAAGAGATAAAGGGAACACAGGGGTTAAATACAAGAGGTAGCGAGGTAATGGGGAACAAGTGAGACGTCAGGTGAATCACATTAAGGTGGGGCAGGACAATCAAACAAGCACAAAGCAAAGCTAGACAAGACACGAAACTAAGCTATCAAAATAAAACAGGAAGTAGAACAAGCAGACACAGGGGAACACAAGACAGGACCAGCAACACAAGACCACGGAGACAAAAACACAAGGAGGTCAAAGAAAGGGAAAAATAAACCCAAACAAAACAAAGAGGCGAGGCAACAAAGAGGCGACAAAGAGGCAAGGCGACGAAGGACGCGAGGCAAACATTTCAGCAGATTTTGCTTCCACCTGGCTTTACGTTTAACATTCAAAGGCTTTTTAAAATCAAAACTGTCTATTATTTTTCCGGAAGTAGAGCATACGCATTTTCTGGTCTGGTTATTCAACACAATTTCAATTATAACAGGAATAGATTTTCAACCGTGCCTCTTAATTGCTATTTTTGGGACCCCAGACCAGTCATATCAACAAAATTTGGCACAGACAGAAATTTTAAGTTTCACATCTTTACTAGCCATAAGTTGAATTCTCTTACAGTGGATGTCTCCAAACGCTCCTTCAGTTTCAGGCTTAAAGATTTTTCTTGTTTTTTGTTTTTCTTGAAACTTGAGAAAATTTAGTGCACGATGAGATTTAACACTGATATGTTTTTTTGTATATGGCAACTGGGATCATATGCATACACAGGATGGGAATGGGTGATTTGTGTCCCTTGTTATAGTCTATTTTTTTCTTTGCCTTTTATCTATAATTTATTGCGCTCTGTCATTTTGTCTTTTGTGTCTTTTTGTTTTTAAAATCTAAACTTCACAAAATGTCTATTTTCAAAACTTGATTTTGATCTCCATGCAATATGTTACTCACAGTACTGCTCAGAGCAAAAGACCACTGAAAACATAATCAAATATGCTTAATAAGTTTCAGTCAAATTCAAGAACAAAACAACAGCAACTAGATGGAAGCATTCTGACCCTCTTACAATAGGGAAATCATAAACCTCTGTGGAGACAGGCCAGTTCAGAAAACTCAACCAACACATCCAAATCAGCTGTTCTGTTGTCTAGTGTGAACACCTGGCGGAACATCTGTCAACGTTAGCTAAATTAGCCAGCCAGCATGGAGTTATAAACGATGTATCTCTGTAGCAGCAGACCTGAAGAGGAAAATTCACTTTTAACAGGAGTCTGATTTGTATTGTGGCCAAATACAGACACACATCAAGTCCTGGCATTTGCCTCATTGATTTTCTCATTTAGGAAGAATCCCCTGAATCGGAGGGAGTAGAGGAAAGAAGGGCAATTGAATTAAAGTGTCAATATGTTTTTATGTAAAACCCACCGATGAGACACTGCATATTTATGGTACTAGAGCCCACACAATATTTCCCTCAACCTGTCTAACATTGAAGCTTTCTTCTTAGACATTTTAACATTGTAAACCTGATGGGTATGTAAGTTCTGTGAGCTGCACACAGCTATATAAATGGCAACAAGATTTGTTTGGCTTCCACAAACAAACACAGTGTTCAGAGCTACAAAGAGGCCATAAGATCAGCATCAAGTGTTTCTTAACTGTTCATGCAGCATCATTCCAACACAAGAAAGTGAGTTTGTGTGTGTCTCTGTACAAATAGCAGCAACACTCCACACCACAAACACAGAGTAACAGTGTTCTGCCAAAAAGGTAGCGCTGTTGCTGAGGTAGTCTTACCTCTAATTACCAAAGAGAAAACGTCTGAACATAAAGCATCTTGCTTTTAAAATAAACTTACAAAATATAAATTATTGATTTATTATTGGCATTCTCTTTTCACTCCATAGCCAGTTTTACACACAGCATTGACAAAGAGGTGCCAATAAAGTATTGGTAATGGAAACAGAGAAATTCTTATGTCAATGCCAAGCACCAAGTAGTGCCAAGTAGGAGCTTTATATAATGGGTCTAAATTTACAGCAAGCATTGCTCAGGTTTCTAGGTATTTGCAAGTCTGTATGAATTTTTAAGACATTTCTAATCCTATCTAATTGACTAATGGCATTTCCGGAGTCTAGTTTTAAACAAAAAATGCGATATGCCTTGATCTGTGAATTCATTTTCAAAGTAAAGACTACTGTATTCCCTTATTTCTATTCCTGCTGGCTTTGCAGGGTGTCAGGTGAACTGAAGGAAGCTAAGAAGCAAACCGATTGGCTAAAGAAGTGGACAGAACAACAGTTTGACAGTTTATTCCAGGCTCATGCGGACAGCAGCCAGCAGCACCGCACACAACTGCAGAACAAAATGGTAGGTTTCAATGATCCACAGTTTATGCAATGATGTCCACAATAACAACATGCGAGTATAAGGCAGGCAGCATTTAGAATATCCTCCTTTTGCAATTGCTGTCCTCCAAGTCTTTGCATGTACATTAAAAGTAATATATTTTTGAACTTGTAAAGCTCAAATGTCACAAGTAACAGCTGAAAAAGAAAATGTTCAGGACTTTTCACATATACAGTGCAAGGATTAAAAAACTGCCGTGCAGTGCTGTACATTTGAAATCTTAGTTCTGTGTTCAGCTAGAGGCAGAGTCAAGATTAGATGCCCGGCTACATGCTCTGGAGGTGCATGTGGAGGACGTTGAAGCCCAGCAGGAGCAGGCCAAACGCAGTCAGGCAGAACAGCTGAAACGCTCTGTAACCAAACTCAGTAAAAGAATGACCTCAGGGGAGAGCGGCCTTCATCAGGAGCTGCAACTGCTCAAACAGGAATACCACAAAGGTGGGTGATGCTGTCATCAGAGACTAAACAGACACATAATACACAGAGGTACCATATACGGTTCACAAAAGAGTCAGAGAAGAGAGCGAGAGATTGTTCATTATTACTACTCCACTAATATTCACTAATATACAACTGTTATATTAAACATAATTGTCTGAAATGTAGAGATTTTTAATATGGCAAACAATATAATTAAGTCCAGTGAAAAACTATTTCTAAAGACACGGTCAATCAAGTCTCAGCTCTCTCTCTCTGTGATGAAGAAAAATAACCAGCAACAGACTAAAATCGACTTCTGGTTATAAATGCAAATACAGCAGGATTTCTACCAGGTTAAATTAGACAGATGTGAGTTGCAGCTGCTTTGTGTAGCTACCTCAAAGCTAATAAGTCATACAGTAGGACAAGCCATACCACCCTGGCAACTTTATACTGCATCAAGCTGCTGCTGACATTCATCCATCCCTGTCTCACTGCTGTGCCATTAGAAGTCATTTCCCAGGATCTGTGGCATAAGATATCAAACCTTTCCCACCTCCTGTCAACCTATCCTAGTCTTCAGCTCTTATTAAAGGGTAGACAAAATAGAAAGGAGGCAAAGCCTCTCTCCAGTAAATAAGAGCAGGAGTAAACTGCTCTATAAATCATCGCTTAGGCACTGCACTCAGTCTTGGACAGTGCCATCCATCTATCGCTCTATTTTAGGTATAGGATGAAAAGATGGAAGAAGATGGTATTAGATTAGAGAGAAAGCAATACATAATTGATCAGTGACATACATTTTCATTGCAAGACAGGCGGGGAGTTATAAAGAGAAGGAGAGAGATTTAATATCCCATCACAGTAAGAACATTTATCCTTCCACCTCACAGTCACTGGATATTACTTCTTAGAGTACATGTAATATTGAAAAAAAATTCTATTTTAGCCAGTATGTTCTCAACTACCATAGACGATTTTTTTTAAAAGATTACAAACAGAGACCAGTGGAATATTTGAGAGAGCAAACTTGTTAACATATTTAAAGAAATTGAAACCAGGCTACATAAAAAAGAGAGAGTTTTAAGCATTCAGAGAATCATTTTCACTCAAATGCATGATGTCTTCTCCTCTATTGAATAGGGTTCCTGTCTGTGCATGATGCCATTGAGTCCCTGAGACAGATAGGTGACATCAAATCTCGCCTTGACAAGAAGAAGCTTCAGAAGGATATCAGGCACATCGGCAGTAAAGTGGCAGAGCTCAACGACTTGTGACATTATCAGCTGAAGCAACTGAGGCAATAGTTTGAATCAAATTCTTTAAATTCAAAAGACAAGCCAGGCGATGTTCCTCACTGGCTTTTTATTCACATATTTATCTATGATCTATTTAATTTCATCACTCTTTGAAAATTAGAGAAAGTATCTTGTGATTAATCTAGTAAAGTAAAATTATTCTTGTAAATTTGATTTGATTGAATTTGATTACAGACAGACCTGTGACAATGTTAACACATTATCTTATTTTTTTAATAAATGAAAATGTAGTTACATTAAGATGTTTTTATTATTATTTGTCAAGTCATGTGATTAAATAGTAACTATTTTAAGATGTTGAAAGATGTTCGGAGAAGACCAGTTTAAAAGTTGTAAGAGAATGTCATGTCATGATACAATGTGGTCACGGGATCACCCTATTTTCATTTCAACAGTTTATTTTTATTAGTCATGTGTGTGTATATATATATATATATATATATATATATATATATATATATAATTTTTTTTTTCTCTGAGAGTTTATATAGAGAGAGCAATGAATATACAGTATATAATTCTGCAGCATGTAGCGCTAATTGAGTAAATATTGGCGGTGTGTTTATAGGAGATTTTCTCTGATGGTGATATGCTAAGAGACCTCTGCAGATTAGATACCCGGGAGCGAATCAAAGACATTTAGATCTTTAATTAAAAGAGGATTAAATTGATATAGTAGAAAGATTTGCTTCTTTTTGTTTATCCCACACATTATTCTTCCTTGCCTAAACCTTTTTCTTATGATGAGGATTGAGGATGGTATATTTGTATATGTGTATTTTTTGAGGATGGTAAATTTTATGGTGTATATATCTTCCGAGCAGGCCTGAAGGCATCATTCCTTAGCAACAACAGCGTTAGAGCCTTGGCTAACGTAAACTAGCTGTATTATTCTGTGAACTTTCTTTAAAAAATGCCCTGAAAGAAGGATTTAAAAAAAGCGAAGATAACAACAAAATAAATACATATACAGGAAAAAGACAAATATATAACTATGGGGGATGTAATCGGTCCTGAGGACAAAGTGAAGTCGTTATATTTGATACAAATTAAATATCTGGATGAGCAGTTGGAAAGGTAATGCTAGCTAACGGTAATTTAAAAATGACTGAAACAATCTAGCGTTAGCTATCAAAATAGTTGCAAATGAATGAATTAATCTGTATTTATTAATCGACTAATTCAGCTCTAACGTTACTACAAGCTTTCAAACAGTGTTGTCTTTTTCATGACTGTGTGTAGCGTTATGTTAAAACAACACTGTTTCCCCTTATGCTAATTTAAGTTAGATTGAATTCCACTTCTATTGCACATCAGTACTTTGTGATTGTGTATTAACCTATCATCAACCAGTGGTGTAACTAGCTAAGTACATGTAATTACTGTAACGTTACTTAAGTACAAATTTGAGGTACTTGTACTTTACTTAAGTCTTTTCATGCGACTTTCTAACTAACGTTACTTCAACTTCAGTAGCTAACGCTGTCGTTGTCTCAGAGGGAAATATTGATATTTCCCATTCAAATATAACTTGGAGTAAAAAGTACAGTATTAATTTACATTAATCTGACAGCTTTAGTTACTAGTTACTTTACAAATTAAGATAATGTATCTAAAATACATGTAGTTTATAAAATACGATGTATAATACTACGCAACAATATATATATATATATATATATATATATATATATATATATATATATATATATATATATATATATATATATATATATATAGCATTAGCTAGACCTACAAATACAGCTGTAATGATTAGCTAGCTAGCCGATTAAACACTGTTTCCAGTCTTTATGTGTCAAATGTCAACATTTTTCTGCATTGAGTACTTTAACTTTTAATACTTTAAGTTCAGTTTCCTGATGATAATTACATACCTTTACTTAAGTAAGATTTTCAATGCAGGAATTTTTTTAAATGAGTATTTTTTTACAGTGTTATATTAGTACTTTTACTTACTTGAATACTTCTTCCACCACTGGTATCATCCATAGACTGTAGCTACATATTAATATTAACAGTCTATGGTATCAACTGAATTAAATTAAAAACATTTTTTAAAAACTCAAATGTACATGGTATGGGGGTCAGCCTCGAAGCCATTACCTTTACACATACCCCTTATTCATTTTACTGACCTTTTTTTACAAAGTAAAACATTGCATGGACGTGTTGTGGCCCTTCTCCAGCAGCTGGTTTCTAATTATCACTATACTTGACTACTGTTGATGTACTGCAACTGAGGACAAGCTTTAGTCACATTTTCAGAATGATACAACTATCTGATACAGGATGCAGTTAGTGCAGTTATCATTGCATTTCTAAAAACAGAACTCTCAGTAGCTTCTCACATATAATAACAGCCTATATCTTTAGATGTCAGCTTCAGTGTGATGAGCTGGAGCAGCAGAACAAGGACCTGGCCTCTCAGTACAGCATGCTGGAGAAGGACAAGCAAGACATCACAGAGTACCTGAAAGATGCTGTGCTTCGCAAAGACAAGGAGGCGGAGGAGCTGGCTGCGTGGCTGGAGAGTCAGCAGCAGATTGGCCAGCAGGACAGAGAAACCCAGAAGCTGCAGCAATGCCAGGAAGTTCAGGAGCTGCAGGACCAAATTGATGAGCTGACCTCAGAGAGCAGGGTGCTAGGTGGGACAGTAATAATGTTTCCTACACAGTATTTAGTTGTTTCATCCTCTACCGTCACAAACAGATTCAATCAGCAGAGATGGCTAATTGCTATAAACTACTATATTTATATTCAATCATCTTTTGATTGTTTTTTCAATTCTTTATCTAGCATTTTAGTTTGATAAACAGATTTAATAATTAAGCAATTATAGATCAATTGGTGGTTGAATAAGTTGTTTCATTATCTATGATCACAGTATTGTGGATCTATTGTTAAATCAGGACAAGCCTATGGTTTTATTTAGTATTAAGATATTTTTTAAATGCATTTTTTACACATTTGACAATGGACAACCTTGGTAGACAAGAAAGTAGATTATGCGGGATTGGATTGTATCGGAAAGTTGCACACACAAATATACCGGACAGGGGTATATATTTTGTTAATCTGTTCCTTTGCACTTTGTGTGAAGCATCCTCTCTTCTCCTCTCCTCTCCTCCGCTCAGTGGCAAAGTTTGAGGAGCAGCATGAGTTGGAGGAGCAGCTGGAGCAGCTGTTGCAGCACCAATCTGACATTGAGTCTCTGAGGAAGCAGCTAGTTAGTGAGAACAAGGAGCATGACGCTGCCATTAAGAACCTGAGGAATAAAGCAGAGTCGGAGAGGAACAAGTAAACTGACGGCACCGTTACATCATGCTGATCTCCTTCTTGAATGTTTAACTTTTGCTGTAAATTGTGAGCAACAAACACTAAATGTTTACCCTGAAACAACAGGATGTTCCAGGACAAGTGGGGCACTTTGGAGGTTTGCGTCAGGAAGAAAGTCTCACACATCGTCCAGGAGGAGAGGGCTCAGCACAGAGAGCTCCGGGAGAAGGTCGAAGAACTTCTGGACAGGAACACAGAACTGTGGAGTGAGAAGAACGAGCTGCGAGACCAAGAAGATGTTCTTCTCTTTCATTTGGACAACTCGAAGGAAGAAATTGACAGGGTCAGCAAGAAGATTTTCACCAGCAAGAAGGTAAGACGACAACTATTAAGTGTTGGCAGTGGTGGAATGTAACTAAGTACAATTTCAAGGTACTTCCATTTCTATTTTTTTCTCTCATCTCAGAGGTAAATATTAAACTTTTTACTCCACTACATTCAATTACAGTTTTCATCCAGTGTCCAGTGAAAACCTTGTATCCCCAAATTTGCTGATTTTGAATGTTTGTGATAAACAAAGGATGACATGCTCCTTCATGTGTTGAGAAAATTACCCTACTTCTTAAGCTAAATAGTTTTTAAAAAGCCTCTCAGAGAGGCTGGAAAATGCATTGTCACAAAGCTGAAAACAAGGCTGGTTTTCTGTTGACATACAGTACAGTATATCTTTGGTACCGGACAGTGATACCACAAACTTTGTATTTACTGGTAAACTATCTAGAAGATACAAACAACATCTGAACATGTCCAAAGCATAAAGACAGGGGGCATGCAGAGTTGAACTGAAGACCTCTTGATGAACGGGGTGGTACATAAACCATTTAAAGTTGATGTTGACAAATGTATTTAATTAAACTGAGTTCATAATAAAATTAAAATTAAATAAAATTTAGCCATTTTGTTTTAACTTCTTATGTGTTTCTAGGAGAAATAAGATGTGTTAAGCCACATGTATGTAGTATGTTAAACAATATATTATTTGTTCCAAGACAACATTTGAACTTTGGAGTGACTCCAGCACAGGGGACATCTGGAGTTGGACCAGAGACCTCTTGATCTGCAGTCACATGCTCTACCACTGAGCTCTACCCCGTTTCCAAGCCTTACATCACTGTCTGTCTTGACTGGTATCTGTGAAAGAATAGCATGTGCAAAAATTGGATTTGAGAGACATTGCGGTACTCAGGGTTTTAATTTACATTCTGCTACCAGAGCTTACATGTACAGCATTGATGCCTTTTACCAACTTTTCCTCATTTGAAGAAACTACATTTCTATGCAGCTTCATAAACATATTTTTTTCTACATTTTGGTTCTCAGTGATCTCAAGTTTCTCAGTTTGTGCTTAGTAATGAATGGTGTATTCCATGTGCAGAGTTTTGGCTACAGAACTACTTTTTACGCTATCCTCCTTTTATTAGTTGGATAATCAAATCATTCCACATGTTCCTTTCTTCAGGAGGTGGAGCAGCTGACGAAGAACTGCCAGCAGCTGAGGGTGGAGCTAAAGCGCTGTAGCACCGCCTACGAGAGCACGATGAACAAGAAAGAGGCTCTCAGGTAAAAGTTTACTCTGTTTTCAACCGTCCAAATCTAAGATTTCAGGTATCAAGTATTGTAATGTCCTGAAGATTCAAAGTCCCATTTTTGATACACAGGGTGCTTTTCAATATGCCAATGTGTTATTAATGTAATTTTACTCCTCACCCGCCCAATGTGGAATTGGGCGGCGACTTGAGGGTCATGGGAGCAGAGGATGTGAGAAAGCATTAGTTAGTGGCACAATTAAATGAAAAGCCCCCTTATTATAACCACATCCACTGCTTTTATCCAAATAAGTAAACAGGCATTTCAAGCTAATGAAACATGGCAGAGAAAACAGCCTGACGGAGCATCCGGAATTCAACCAGAGACCTCTTGATCTGCATTCAGATGCTTTGCCACTGAGCTATACCACCTCTGCTTGACCAAGTGCTGAGTCATTGTTTTTCCAGACTGCGCCTGGTTTCAGTGTCAGAGAAGTGTCATCAGGAAACGGCCCGGGTAGGTATGCTGAGGGCCGAGCTGCAGAGGGAGAGCAGCATGAGGAGGCAGCTGGAGGCCATCGTACAGGAAGCAGTCTTGATTCTCAGCCACATCTTGACGGTAAAAAAACAGGACGCTGCAAACATCAACGATCTTTATGTCAACTACTTCATTACAAGTAAAAGACATGGAATCAAAAATGTACGTCTAGAAGAACTCAATGTTCTTAGGTATCAGAGGTTAATTGTCTTTTTCTTAGTGATATAGTTATGCATCAGTCATATCACTGTAGGGCTGGGGGATATGACAATATATATTGATATTTTGGATATATTTTTCCATTAACAGGTTGAACTAGAATATGACATAAAGGCAGCACCAGGTTGTATAACACATAAAACTAAATATAACACTTAGCACAAACCTAATTAAGGTTTTTTTTAAGTGCAGTTTTATATCTACATCTTGATTAAATTGCTTGTGAATTGATGATCATTTAGTAAACTAAATACAGAATAATAAGGTTTACACATTAATTGTGAGCAATACTGCATTGAAATAAATATTATTAGCTTGTTGCCTCTTACATCTTCCTAACAAGTATCTCACCCAATGAGATGTCTTCTGATTATTGAAGCTCTGTTTTTCGGTCCTCTGCAGGACTCAGAGAAGGCATCCAAGACTCAGTGGAAGAGGCTGCAGGAGATCCTGGGGAGCCCTCCCCCCCAAGGACCCGTCTCCACTCCTGAAGAGGAACCACAGACCTGTGACCCTGAAGCAGCCAGGTACTGGGATCATTCCCTCCTGGGTTGTGTCTCTTAGTTTTATAACTGTGGACAGCGGTGTGAACACTGCTTCTGCTTCCTCACGGCAGCACAGGGAGCTGGACCTGCTGGGATTCGAGTCCAACTAGAACCAGATTAACTGTTAACAGGTCACATCAAAATGCTTAAACAATGCAGCCTCTTTAAAGGAAGCTGTAATTTTAAAGTTTTAAATGCAAATAAAAGGAAATAATTTTTTTTAATTTTCCATCTCTTCAGATATGTCAAAAAGCTGTTTTATTAGTTAATAATCTAATAATAATATATTTATCTTATCTTGAAAATTAAGGAGATAAGAAGGGGTAAATGTAAATCAAAGTGATATTAGTGATTTTTATTAGCTTATCTCAAATTAAATCTGTTTGTGTTAACTGCAGCCATTGCATAAATGTAGTTTGTACATGTGGTAGAGACAAAATAAACAGTGTGTTAAGAATTAAAACCTCAAGCTTGTATTTAATAATAGAGCTGGATGCAATGGACTTCATCCTGTGTCTCCTCCACAGACCTCAGACCCTGAACATCGCTACAGATCCTTTGTTCCTGTTGGCCCACTACAGACCAGGCGACCTGGGGCTCGTACCCCGACCCATGTGGAAACAGAAAGCAGCCATCTCCAGGTCACTCCATCCTAATGCCTCTCAACATATCTGTTATGCAGCCGTTTGTCACTTTCTCCAGTGATGTTTTCTCACTGAATCCTGCAAAGCTACATTCCTCCTCTGCCTGTACTGCTCTCATCTCATTGTTGTCGTCATACACAAAGCATGCTTACACTGGGCCATTGTTTGACTTTATAGAAGAATCTGTTCTTTGCATAAATGCTGTTACTTTGTGTCCCTCAGGAAACCATGCAATCAGAAGACGTCCAGCTGTGATCCAGAGCCCAAATCCTCCCCCTCTTAAAATGTATTATAAAGATTTACCAAAATCATATCACCGACTTCAGGACAGCTGTGTGAAGGATGGGTAGGATTCAGTCGGCGGCTCACATGGCCGGTCTTAATGGACGCTTTGTTTAATCGCTCAATGTGTTAAGGTGTATCCACTGACATCATACAAAGCCACTCAACACCCACACTGTCATAAAGGATGCGTGACAGGTTCAGCATGTGTCGTGTGTGTTTGTCTGTGTTAAAATAATTAGCTTTAATAAAATGTTTCAAATTTCCAAGCTTTTTTGGAACCATTTTTAACCAAAAAAAAAAAAAAAAAAAACAGGATGTGGTTTCTGGAAAATCATATTTTCAAATGTTATGTCTTGATTGGGGTATAAAGACAAAATGTAGTCAACATAGGCCTTTCTCACAGTAGACTGACTTGTCATAGGAAAATCACAGGTGTTACTAGCAAAACTCAATTAGGCTAATAAGGTAATGATTTTAAAAAATGCTTGATCATGGGCCCTGCCCAGCCCAAGGATAGCAGATACTGTATTTTGTAATGTTACATTTCTGCATTATAATGACAACTGGACCTATGGTATGTTTTGTTGAGTTGTGTACATACATTATCTTAAATGTTTCCAACATGTTCAAACCCAGAAAAATGTCATTTTATTCAAACCAATTAATCGTCTGTCAACGACCTCACTTTTGTGCATGCTATAGTGTTGTGGTTGTCAGCTAGAGGCATCATAAATTGACTTTTTAAATCCAGTTTCAAGACACATTTTTACAATACACTTGAGATCTTGGTAGTTTTTAATTATATATTTTAACCGGATAAAAAAGGACATTAACAGAGAAACAAGCTGAATAAACAGAAGCAGGCAGCTTGGCTATCAGTGTTTTTGTAGTGGACGAGACCTCTGGATAATTCGGCTCCCGTTAAAAACCTCCCAAACGAATACTGAAGGAATCCTGACCGGGAGACGACTGAAATAACAGCAATGGTGGTGACAACTGCCGCCATGATCCCACGCTTCTCCACAATGTTGCCAAAACTGCAGCTTTTTGTTTTGATTATGGTCCCTTAGAAAATTACATAAACTTTCTCCTGTTTCATAAAAACACAAACTATGCATAATTCAAAAAGGAATTTATTTAAGTTCAACACAAGGCAAACATGGTGATAGAGCAAGCTTGCTAAAATAGCTATAAAAATATATAAAATAATTTATTTTACACAGCACAGTAAAACAGGTCAGGGCCTAAAAACTAAACAGGAAAAAACTAATCAAAAACAAGATATACATTGGATTAAAACTTATTTTCCTCTCAGGTGCAGGTTGAAAATTTTTAACATTAAATCTAAATAAACAAATTTAAATGGATTAATTCTTTTGGGACGGCACATTTGATTTTCAAGTCAAAGAATTGGTGGAAAAAGTTTTGCTTGTGGGCCGTTCTCTCATTTGCAGATGTGAACTGATCACTGATCTGTTGATTGGTCAGTTAACACATGACCACAGTTCTTATTTAACGGTTGGATTTAGACAGATTCTGTGCGTGATACCAGTGCAGCACAGGGACTGTCCCACATCTCACAGCCTCCTGCAGGGTGTAACACAGGCATACTGACCAAGTATGACCCAGTAACTTCAGGTACACGATTACCTCATGATTTCAACCACAGACACCTTTTAGCTGCTTTAAAAAGGGGGTAAAGTCACCACAACAACATGCAGACAGTTTTGGTTTTAGTTGTCCAAGTTTTCACATTTCTGCCTCCACGTCAATGACATTGAGGATGGGATTTATTTTGTGGCACTTGCAGTCCTGAGAAAGTATGTTTAAAAAGAACAAATCAAACTGCAACACAAGGTCCCTGCTACTGTGAACAACCAACAAGAACAAGAGTTTTACAAACAATTTAACTGTGAAAACTAACTTATGAGAAGGCATTCCAATGCTGTTAACACCTCAAATGGAACCCAATCATCCTCCATTGTATCAATGTTGAGGCAGAAATCATCTGAAAACCTAGATATATAAAAATATAGTATCTGCATGGAGAGACAGCTCTAGAGGTGAAGTGGAGAAATATTTCTATTTTACTATTGTCTAGCGATATTCAGTTCCATCATGCATAATGTTCCAGCTTCTATGGAAATCCTGTGCTCTGTCAGACTGACTATGACTCCGTTTATTTGCATGGCTCCTGTTTACAGCATTGATTACGCGGGGTAGAGGTGAGACAGGAGGAAATGGACTCATGAAATAACAGCCACTTGGAAAGACTGAACACAGAAACACAAACAATTCAGTCGCTAGGCTTTCTTTAAAGTGCTAAAAGCTGCCAGAAGGAAGTTTAAATATGAAGATGGCACCGCCTGGAGACAGCTTTATGTAGTATTAGTTTGTTTTTTAACGTATTATATTTTGACAGAGTTTTATGTCCCAAAGGGACAGTGAAATTAGATTCAGCCCCTTATCTGCAGCTAGATGGGAGCCACCAGAGACCTTGTAATATAATCAGTATAGTATAATACAGCACGTCTACATTACTCATCTTATCTGCCATTTTGTAAAATGAAACTCAAGACATTAAAAAGTGGTGATTGTGAATGGTTCCCCCCCCCCCCCCCAAAACCCAGAGTAACTGAAGGTTGAAGTTTTAAGGGCTGAAAGTCAGATTAAAGTCCAGCGCCTCCCACGTTCCAGTGCTTTTCTTTTTCAGCTGTTACATGACTGCCATTTTGTTGCTTTAGGCAGAAGGATCTCATGTCCAGCTACATTTAGCCAATGCATTGACCTGCATTTTGGGAGTCAATTTTATGGATTGAATCATAAAATCTATGAGTGGAAAGTCTTTATGCTTCTCACTTTCTCAGCTCATGAATGAGTGTTTGTGTCCTGTCTTTTGAACATTAAAAGCCAGAAACAATGGCTTTCTATTTCACATCTGAATCAGTTTTGAGACAGATGCTCTACTATATTCAGATGGTGGAATTCTACCGTTCTCCACTACTGAAATTAAAAGCAGGAGGAAGAATGTGATGTCACACACTTTTGTATGTGAGGAGGAAGATGATGATGCCCGTCAGCAGCACCATCATCATCACCACAGACGTCAGGAGGAAGGCTCGGCACCCCGGCCGGCCCGTCAGGCGGAACAGAGCTCTGCCTACGCCGCCCGCCTCAGCGCCGCGGCTCCCGGCAGGCGGGCTGGGAAGCCCCACGTCCAGAGAGCGGTTCATCGACCTCAGAGATGTCAGCGACCTCTGACCCCACTGCCGCTGACCTTCAGAAGACCTTAACCAGAAACAGAACGATTACAAACTGTCTAGAACTATTACTGATCAAATGAAGCTGGAAATTTTAGGCTCCATTTTTTTTTTTAAAAGTTCAGTTTTTAATAACCAATTCAGATGTCCCTTTGTAATATTCTGCAAGTGGAAATTTAATACTCTGCTTGTTTTAAACTCAAAACACAAATATGACAGGTGGGTTAATCTATTTTTTATTCAGTGCTTTACTTAAAAGGCTTGATTCTGTAATAGTACATCCAGAGGCTGTTCACCTCCTAAACATCAGGTGTTTATTTTTGTCCAGACGCAGCAAAAGGTACACATCACAAGCGTTTGACTCCCTTCACTGTGGTCAATCTTGAACAGGAAAGGCCTGACTAAGGGGAAAATTAACCAGCAGAACAGGACTAATTCATGTGGAGCAAACAGGAGTCACCTGAAGCTAGCCAGGCTGTTAATATTTAGGTTATTAAAACTTTAATATTTACATAGTCAAATATAAGATGTCTATGAAATATGTAAACATTTACCTATATGCCTGTGGTTCCCCAAGTATGGCTGTTGAGCTTTAAATGTATTTGTGTTTAAAAACGACCAGTTTGAGTTTTAATTTGGCTTTTTAGCTGCAGCTGAATGGGAGCACAACAAAGACGACGAAGAAGACAGAGATGGGACGACTGTATATACACTGAGGGGTATTTTAAAAAAAAAGGAAAACATTTGTTTAATTCAAGATATAAGATTTAACGTTATTTTTAAAAGCTACGTGTTTAGATTCTTAAATACCTTTTGACTTTCAGCTTCCCTTTGTTGCGCAGGAAGCGGATGCTGTAGACTCTCTGCATGGCGGCCGGCAGGTAGGACAGCATGTCTGAGTTTGTGGCCAGTTTGGGCAGGCCGAGGGTGGGCAGGGGCGTGAGGCCGCGGCACAGCGGGCACTGGATGGAGTTTGGCTCGGCTGATTTGACGTTGATGCGCGCCAAGCACTCCAGGCAGAATGTGTGCTTGCACTGAAGCATCTTGGGACAGCGGAAGACATTGTTGAACTGGCTGAAGCAGATGGAGCACTCCAGGTCCGGGCAGGTGTCCTCGGCGCACTGTGACGGCAGAGGAGACGGGCAGAGGTCTGGGGACGGGATGATGACGGAGACCTGGCAGGAGGGGGGGGTTCCGGGGGAAGGGTAAAGGTTCAGTGTGGGAGCTGGAGATAGACTTTGAGCTAAAGACGAGACTACAACTAGGCTGGAACCTGAAGGAAATGAGGCGGAGTGGTCTGAGTTTGGTGATGGGACCGGATTTCCTCCATTGTGGTCTGACGAGGCCTGATAGTGAGGGACATTATGGCTCAAAACTGTCACAGAGCTATGACCTGTGTAGATGAGTGGAGGAGACTGTATAGTGGCTGACAGAGATGGATTCTGTGAATTATAAGGTTCAGAAGGTGGACTTGTGTATCTGTAGGGATTCATGACCGGTGGACAGATAGTCGGATGGAGAAACGATTGCGTGAAAGAAGAAGAGAACGTAGCTCCAAGTAGAAGAACAGATGGATGATGTTGAGCAGTCAGCAGGGACAGGAGGCATCAGACATGGAGGATGATGAAGACGCTCCTGGCACAGCCTCAGTCTCCTGCACAAAACGCAATCTACAGTTGAAAAGACAATAATACACTGCAGCCAACCGTATTAAATCTAGTTAATAGTGTATTAGTATTATATTACATGGCCATAGCTATGTGGACAAAACTTCCTGTTTTTACTGATTTGGTTTAGAAATTAAATCCTAATACTGTAGCATACACTAATATTTTAGACACATTTGTATCCGTCAACAGTTTGTGTTTTGTCTGTTCCCTGTTTTAACATGACATCATGCACAAAGCCATCTCTATAAAAAAATGCTTTCCTCAGTTTGATGTGAAGGACTTGACTGAAACTAGACTCCTTGCAGAATTTAATTTATTTATATTAATTAGGTTCATACTTCTACTAGCATTGGAAAGTGAAAAAACAATGCTGTGTTCAAAGATCAAACTCTTGACTTCCTGTCATAAAAAAGTAAATGTAACAGTTGTTTTAGTCGAACATCAAATTTCAATCTTAGATGTAATATGGATTGCAGAATCCACTTTGATCATCATCATCATCATTATTAGTCCTTTAACAATGTTTTTGGATTTGGATGGTTTTTCTATGTCTCATACTTGTCTCGGACTCGCTGGTATTTGGACTTGGACCTGTCTCGGTCTCTGCCACTGGTCTTGCCAAATATGGCTTTTGGTCTCGACCAATCTATTATGTGTCTCAAACAAAACAGACAAAGATGGTCTTAACTACGGCAACTGCAACTGTGTTGTCCACTCTATCCATGGTGTGCACCATACTAATGGTATACTCTGCAGCAAAAGATAAATAGCTTAACTGACAGATAAGTATTAAAAACATTTTATTTTAACATAATTTTGATACAAAGAAAATTATATATTTAAAGTGCAGCATTTTTAAATCACAAGTTCATCATGAACATTTAACTCTGGCAGACCCACTATGGGTGTCTACTTTACAACCTTGTGTAGTCTGACCATAAATCAATTTTAAGTTTTAGTAGAGATCCCAAAGACACAAAATGCATTAGCTTGAAATGTATAAAGCTTAAAAGAAACCTAATTGCTAATTTATTAAAAAGACAGAAAGTACATACCTCCATATAGAGACATGCAGTTTTCAACACTATCTCTCTGAACTGCTGTTTCTGTACGTTTAAGTCAAACTAGATGCGGATCTGTCTGAATGATTAACACTGTACCACACAACTGGAGTCATGTTTCATTCTAACTGATATCACCAGGACAGAAATTTGCATCTTCTATTTGATTGAAAACAGGAAATAACATGCAAAACAAGCCGGCCTTCGGCAAGTATCACCCATGGCTCTCAACACAACCAGAGATGAACAAAGATCATCTTTACTCTCTAAGCTTTACCATCTGTTACGTGTGTCTGCCCCATCTGTCCTCTAAACAGAGGACAATTCCTGTTACAATATGTTGTTTTGCTGTGGTCATGGACGTACTACAATTATAATCTGTCTGCCAGGAGTTTAGAAATACCCTCTCTCATCACATCTTAATTTTTACAGTGGATATATTTATTGCAGTACTGTTTAGTTAGATTATTTAGTTTTTTAATGCTCACGAAATACTGTGTCCGTGTGGCTTTTGATTTGGCCTGTAGACAGACAGGCAAACATTATGTAGTTTGCACTACCAGGCCGAGATAGCACCTTCAATAGAGATTAAATATGAGTTGGATTTAAATTAAACAGTTACTCCGGTTTGGGAATTATTACAGTCTTCACATTAGTTAATCTGGTGCTAATTTAACAGCTAGGCCTACAATAGGACACTCACCAGAACAGCCATCTTAAGGATTTCAGAACAAGCAAACCAGTATATAGAGACGTTGAATCATAAAAAGTTAAGAAGTAGTACGGCCTCTAAATTTGGCACTCTACACCGTTTTTGGTGTAAAAAAAAAAAAAAAAAAAATCCTGTTACACTTTCATGATAGCATAGGCTACACACCGTGTTGGGCACAGTCCTGGAAGGAACCAGTTGTGGAGTGTAGGCCTACATTTACAATTGATTGTTTTTTGTTGGCAATCCTCCCCGCCGAATTTACTTTAGGATCCTCTTGATTTATAAAACATAAAATAAGCAATTTTACTATTTGTGTGCCTTTATACACAAACAGAAAACTAAACAGTAAAAACTATGAATGAAGTTTGGCGCGCAAGCACAAAACACTGCTCTTACCGTTTAAAATCACCGGTGATTGATGTTCCCTCTGATCTCACACTGCAGCATCATTAAGCCGGTTTCTCACATAGAGTCCTGGTCGTCCAGGTTTAACTGGCCGAGGTTTGTGGTCGCCTATTGGCCTCAACTTCTCTTTCTGTCCGCCGTGTGAAAGTTTGACACTGCATTTGAAGATAAAAACGAGGGAACTGAGTGGAAGGCTATAGGCGCGCACGTTCCTGGCTGTATTTGAAGACTAGCCTAACCTAACACACGTGAAGAAAGTGACGTTGATTAACGCTGATTATGACGATTTACGCTATGATAGCCTACAACTGAAATATCAATTCAGACAAATGTATCTGGCTAAGTTTAAGAAAGAGTAGCCTACGAATAATACTGAGTCGCCTAACGTCAGGTGTATGCTGATTATTCAGCAAAGGTGATAAACTGGAACAGAATCATCGCTGTTTGTAGTTACTGAAGTAACCACCAACTGAGCTGAAAAGAATATTTTCTTGCTAGCCATATGTTCAAAACTCCGTAATTGGAGACATATTGTACAAACAAAGATAACTGCCACGTCAGTTAGGTGGCATAAAAAGGAATTGCTTGAGTAAATTGTTTCGGTGTTACCGTGTGTCTAATGTTTAGGTTAGGCCTACTTATAGGCTACTGAGACTATTATGTATTAGTCTATAAATGTACAGATAAGGCTCTGAAGAGTCTGAAGTATAAACTAAAGGTGAACTAGATAATAAAATGACAATTAAAATTAGCTTGTATGTATTAAAACAAGATTATTTGCCAGATTTAACATTATTGGTAGGCTATATTTAAATCATTGGACTTTTTTTTACCAGCACAAATATTAGGTGATTTTTGAAGAGCCTTTTTTTTGTTATGTAAACAATATATTTGGGACATGTGGCCTACCATTATTTTATTTTTTTAAAGCGGAGTCAAATTTCTTGTAGTGTTCACATGAGACAATAAATCCAATTCTGGTAATGGTGACACTGTTCCTAAATTACCTCAAACATATGTTTGGCATTTAGAATTTTCTTGTTCTTCGTACACAATAATAATATTAACCATCGATGTCAAATGTAAAAAAAAAAAACAGATTCTCAAATTCAATGTGCCTTGAAACGTGAGGAGTAATGCAAGGTTATTCAGGTATGACACCTATTGAATAAAATCATATTGTTTAATTTTGTTGATTGACAGCTGAGGATGGACGTGTCTTTGTCTCTGCCACGTCCGCTGGTCCATTTTGGTGCAGTCGAGTTTAATCGATTAATTGGCTGATTGGTTGTCCGCCCTGTGCTCTCTGTGGTATCCTAACTGTGATATTGAGTAACAAGAATGCTTATCTGTAAGCTATATCATTTACTTACCTATAATAGTTCATTTTCCTTATCCTGTCTGAAGTTAGCTGCTAATAAGGAATGTTCCAGAAGGAGGCGCTATTACATTGAGTTCTGAATCAGAGTAGCCTATGTCATGCTGACAGAATGTTGTCTCTAGTTGTAGAAAAAGCCCGAAGAAGTTATTGCTAGTTAGAGACATGTGAAAGTAGCTTCGTAACTTGTAAAGATGTCATGCCTGTCTGTATGTTTGTATTAAACGTTTAAAGGAATGGGGATGTTGTGGACATTAAGTTCTTCCTCAGAAGATATAACACCCTCACTGTTTTACCTTGAAGCATTCTATGAGGAACTTTCAGGGAAATGAAATTATTGTTTTGTTTGATGTTTGTTTATCTTAATTGTGACGCAAAAGCCTAAAAGGCACAAGAGGGGAGGATTAGTCATAGACGTGTGTCCAATGCTGATGAGGAGGCTATCTTATCAGACAAGTCATGACTGGATGAGAGGACAGAGGAGCCTTGGAGGGAACTGCACCAGGTGAAAGAGAGAGAGAGTAATGTACAGTTTCAAATGAAATTCATAATGCATTGTATGTGAAAGAATAGAAACTTTTTTCAAGGAAGTAAAGAACCAAGACATACATATGGGAGGGCCAGGTGGTTTATGATGTGATATGGAGGTTTAGTCAATTTGGAGTGCAATGTGACACACCATTATTTTCTGTGCTTGTTTTGTCTGGACTCTGATGGATTTGGACTTAGTCTTGACTTTGCTGACTTTGATTATATTGTCTTGATTGCAGATGTTGAAGATGTTTGTTTTTTTTAGCTTTGTTCATAAAGCATTATGCTGCATTTAATTTAAAGAAAGTGTGCAATAATATGACCTAAGTGCAGGGGAATTATTGATGTAAATTCACTGAGAACATCAGCAGATAGGGATAATTAAATAAATTACATTAGCTACTACTATTACTACTACTAACTAAATTAAACAATGCACAGTGCCACTGTTTGAAGTGGAGAAATGCTGCTATCATACCAAAGAAAACTGATGATTATCTGTCTTTTGGAAGATTCTCATTTAATCCGACTATCTTCTGATTTCTGTGCGACACTGTCTTATCTGTTCTATCTGTGATCATGTTTTGTTATTTATTCATAATTCTCATTTCCTATTTCAGAACTGTTCATAATGTTCATACTGTTCATATTGTAATATAATAACATAATACTATTTATCCCAGTATCCTTTGCACTATGCTCCCCATTTAAATAATTTTTATTGAACTCTTCATTGCACTCATGCCTCTATATTGTTTAGAGTATGTATATATTGTGTATATATTTATGTGTATATATTGTTTTGGTTGTTTTGTATGTGTAAGCACATTGTGAGCAACGATGCTCCCAAGAAAATGTCCTCGTATGTGTCCTCATACCTGGCAAATAAAACTGATTCGGATTCGGATCATTTGGATCTAAGCAAGTAATTCAGATTTAAGTAAACAGAATATCGAGTTAGCTCTGCTGATTTAAGTTGCATTATATTACCTTGAACCAGTATTTATGCATTAATTTAGCATATACTGTACGTGTGTTTCTTCAAAGCTTGTACCCACTTTCAGATGTGTGAACTGTATGTATTAGGTGGGAATGTTATTGTTGGTCTGACAGAACAGAAACTGGGTGAAACCTGTTCAACTGGCTGTGGCTTTACTCTCATGTTATTTTTTAGTTTCTTCCTTGTCCTAAACTAATGCTATGTACCTTGGTTCACCTTTTCCCAGAACTGATTTTATCTTACCCAACCAAACTGTAATTAGTTAGGTTGAAACAAGGTCATTTGTATTCTTAAATGAGCATCTACTATCACTTTAAAGAAGTCAAAACTGCCAAACATGAATAGAATGTTACTTGAACCACATCTTAGATACCAGTGGAAAAAACCTTAAACAAAATAACATAATAGTTTGATAACAATCCATTAAACTCGTCCATTCTTTCTTTTCTTTTTTCAGAAAAAGACAACAGCACACTCAGCTGAAACAGTCAGTCATATACGGTATGTGCATATAATAATAATAATAATAATAATAATAATCTTTATTTGTAGAGCACTTTTCAAAAACAAGTTACAAAGTGCTTTAACAAGTGTAAAGACAATAATACCCAAGAGACAATAATACAAAAAGATAAAAGCATGAAAACATTGAAAAGACTAAAATACAGATAGATATAAAATTGGTCAAATACAATAAAATAAAAGGGATAAAATAAAGTCAAATAAGATCGGGAAAGGCTCTCCTATAAAAGTATGTTTTAAGAAGGGACTTAAAAGAGTTCACTGACTCAGCTGACCTGATTTCCTCGGGCAGGCTGTTCCAGAGCCTCGGGGCCCTGACAGCAAATGCTCTGTCCCCTTTAGTTTTCAGTCGAAACTCTGGAACAGATAGCAGACCTCTGCCCGAGGATCTCAAGGTGTGCGCCGGTGTATATGGGACTAAAAGGTCAGAAATATAACAAGGCGAGAGGCCATGAAGAGCTTTAAAAGTGATCAATAGAATTTTAAAGTCAATTCTAAAACATACTGGGAGCCAGTGTAATGAAGCTAAAACAGGAGTAATGTGGTCATATTTCTTTGTTCTGGTTAAAAGCCTGGCAGATGACTTCTGGACAGTCTGGAGTCGATCAATGGATTTTTGGGTTAAACAGGTGAAAAGGCTGTTGCAATAATCCAGGCGTGATGAGATGAAGGCGTGTAAAATGGTCTCGGTGTCCTTAAAAGTTAACATAGATCGCATTTTAGCTATATTTCTAAGTCGATAAAAACATGATTGAACAAGCTTTGTGGCATGCTGCTCAAAATTTAAATTACTATCAAACCAAACACCAAGGTTCTTTGCCACAGGCTTAATGTGATTTACTAGCAAACCAGCCATCTGCTGAGACCCGATGACCAGAATTTCTGTTTTGTCTAAGTTCAGCTGGAAGAAATTATTTGACATCCATTTTTTAACTTCACAATGCATGTTTTATGAGGAAATTAGTTATATGCCTACATATGAATGTACAAATATATGTGTTAACCAAAACACAAATGCACAAGTGACTGAATGAATGGAAACCAATGATATTGCTATTTAATAAAAGCTTTTCAGTAAGTTAACCTATTTATTCTTTTTTATTTTCTTAAGTTTGAGTTTGTTTCCAGTTGAATTGGTCTCTCATGTGTCCAGTGAAGTGGCATAAATGGCGACTGCACCACCAGGTGAGTTTAGTGGGGCTTTGTTAGTCTGGATAACACACTTGAAAAAACAAACTGAACTAATGTCTATGTTTATCAATGTTTGCCAATACAAGTTAGTCTCTGGATCTCCGATGTGAGTCGTCCCTGATCTTTCTATCTATTCTATCATTTACTGACTCCTGGTCCACTCGTCGATGCTGTGACCTGTTTGGGTCTGTTTTCTGATATGCATTCAGGCTCTATAAGCTTGCTTGTTTTCTCCATTATTATGAGTCATTAACTGGCCGATGTCAGATTGGATTCAACAGTTAGACAGGTCACAGTAGTACAAAGACAAAAAAAATAATGTAGAAATCCAAGCACACAAATTCATAAATTGTGTGCACAAGTTTGAAATCAATGTGTAAAAATTAATAAACTGTAAAAAATAATTCATGGGAATCATGGGAACAATAAGCGTTGCTGCATGCTTTTAACAGCACCTTTGGAATCTTGTCGTAGGCCACTGTCTGCTCCTGCAATGTTATGGGCTTGTATGCCTGATGTTTTTTTTATTATCTGGAACATTCGTTCAAGAAAAGTGCTTTCCAAATAAAATGTATTATGATTTTTTATTATTTTCGGTCAAAAAAAGCACTGATTTCAGTGAAGTTTGCAGTTATCAGAAAGTATTGCTTTTACAGTATGAAAAGGAAGCAATGATTTTAAACAGGATTAGCAGACATTACATATGTTACATTTATTTAGCTGACGCTTTTATCCAAAGCAACTTACAACAAATGCATTAACCGTGTGGGTACAACCCTAAAAAGTGCAATAATCATGCAAGTATCATCTTCATTAAATATGTGGATCTACCTCAAGTGCTACATTTAGAAACAATAATAGATAGAGTGAGGGTGTTTTTTATGGGCATAACTGCAGTCTCAACAGATGCATTTTTTTTAAACTGCAAGATGGGTAATGTTTCTACTGTACTGATGTCAATAGTGAGCTCATTACACCCTTTAGGAGCAAGAACTGTAAAGAGTCATATTGACTATGTAAAGCTATGCCGCCTTTATAGTGAGTGTGTCGCAAGCAGATTGGCAGTAGCAGAGCATAGCAGAGATGTTTTCTTTTACTACCTTTGCTTTTGAAACCAAACCTACACCCTTAGTTGACAGAGTTATTGGCAGTGTGATTATTTCTCTTGTCCATACTGGCTGTAAAATGAACCCCTTCCTAACATGACTACACTGCAAGAAATAAAGGGACAAATCCACAATCCTTGTTCTATTTATAAATGCAAGTTATCCCATGCAAGTCAAGTGAGTATCTTACAAAATTACAGTCTTATTAGCACTAAATTCCATCTTTATGTTCGCAGCAGACTGTTCTCTTGTTGAGCTGTACATCCTGGTAATTGCATGTAGGTGTGTTGCCGGGAAAAAGCCACCAGTGATAAATCTAAATGTGACAGCCAGGACAAAGATAGGCACTCTTAAGTCTAACTAAGTAGAATAATTACACACACCAACAACTCTTTCAGTGTACAAATGGCACGTGGGTATTGTATTGAAATAGACTTTAAACAACTTCATGCTATCCTTCAAGACTAGACTAAATCAAGGACTCTAAACCACATCTATAAGAATGATCCTAGAAATAGGATTGCTTCCTACTTGAGAGGCTGGCCCTAAATTAGGTGATGATTTGCAATTTGTTGCAAGTTGTTGATAGCTGACAGATCCTCTCTGAGTCTTACTTGGGAAACTGTGAATTTCTTTATTGTTGTAAATCCATTGGATCATATCTATTTGGTTATTAAATATTAAATAAAAGTTATGTTTCCCATTTTCTTGTCAGTGTCAGAGCTGAGGGTTGTTCTGCTGGGGAACAGCTGGTCTGAGAGAAGCTCAGTGGGGAACTTCATACTGGGAGAGACTGTGTTCAACACTAAGGAAGAACCAGTCTTTCTGAAAGTTAGTGGACGATTTCAAGAGAAACAAATAGTTGTCATCAATACTCCAGATCTGCTGCTTCCAGACATCTCTGAAGACAAACTCAGAAAACATGTAAAAAAACTGTGTGAAACACTCTGATCCTGGCCCTCATGTGTTCCTGCTGGTTCTACAGCCTGAAGACTTCACAGAGGGACACAAACAGAGACTCTGCCGAGTCCTGAAACTCTTCAGTGATCGGTCATTTGATCATTCACTGGTGCGGATATCACCACCCAGAGAGGAGAGTTCAGGTTTAATGTCCAAATATGCACAAAATCTACCCTTAAAAGACATGATCAGCAAATGTAGATACAGATACATGAGGCAGAAGAGCCTTGAATTTTCAGAGCTGTTAACATGCTTGGATCAAATTGTAAGTAACAATGGAGGACATTTGAGGTGTGATTCATTTAAAGCCGCAAAGTTGGCTTTGCATGGTGATCATTGGAGTCTGAACAAACAGGAAACGTCCATTGCTGACTTGGACTTGGTAAAACCTCCTGGTAAGTGCTAAATGTGTGACAAATACAACTGAATCTTGATTAAATTAGACCATTAAGTTGAAACGTATTAAATTGAATGGTGTTGATTTTTTTGTAGGGCGGAAATCTATGGTGGAAACTGTAACCAGCTGTAGGCCTATTGGGATATTCATTACAAATGATCATCATATACTGTACACAAAGATACATTTTATGCTTTGTTTTTTTTCAGTCACATGTTTCACACCAAACACATCACACAACCCATCAGCAGTGGAAAGCACAATGAAACAAAGTAAGTAAAGACTGTTCCATCCGGTATATAACATGTTATACATTTTCTCTTTAATCTCGAGGTTCACAATCACTAAGAATGTGATAAATGTTTAGCAAAAAAAACACATGAAACAAAATATATAATGCTGACACATTAACATGATCGAAAATGTAGCAAAGACCCTTAAATTGCATCACATAAAAACTAGACATATGTAAAACTAGACTTGGACAATTATTTGATATGATTGTTTCAGCGAAATCCTATTGTGTCAATGTGATCATAATTCTAAATTAATAATTACAAGCTGAAATAAACAGTTAGTATTTAGATAGAGCTTATATTTCCTCCTCTTTGTGAACCTTCCCTGAATAAATAAAGGTTAAACAAAAGAAATGGGAAACAAGTGCAAGTTCATTTTAAATTTCACTGCAGTTTTTTGAAGTCAGTTTGGTTTGTTTGTAATGCTGCGTTCCAGGCAACCCGCAATTCTAGTTTTCACAACTTCTTACCCATGAAAGTGCCCTGGAACGGGAGTCAAACCCCTAACTTACTACTCATGAACATGTACCAGATCGTTGTACGCCTAGTTACAGTTTGGATGTCACACACACATAAACAACAATGTCGACCCCTGTTGATGATGTGTAGACGCCGGTGATTAACAGTGAGAAACATTGTAGAAATTGTAATCAAAAACAATACACATACAGTATGATTGTGTACTACTTCAGGTTATGTTTATTAAGTGAAGCCCAAAATATGTTAGCTAAGCTAACGTCAACGGTAGGTAGCCACTAGCTAACGTTAATGCTAGCCAGAAGGGTTTCTTGCATAGAGGTTTCTCATGACTTTGAGTGGAACGCTACCAAGTCGTGAGTCGTGACTTGAAGTCATAACTTACGGACTAAAAATTGTGTCTGGAATACAGCATAAGTTTCTAGTTGTTTGTAAAACACTGAATCAATATTAATGTCGTATTACAGCATCTGGACTCAGGATTGTGATGTTGGGGAAAAGTGAAGATTCAAAGACAACACTTGGCAACTTCCTCCTTGGTAGCCAAGACTTTGATTTCCAGAAACATACCCCACTTAACCATGGTGGGGCCATCTGTGGAGAGTGGAATGGACATTTTCTAACAGTAGTGAAAACTCCAGATATCTTCAGTCTGCATGTGGAAGCAGTCAGAGAAGAGATGAAAAGGACCATCAGTCTTTGCCTCCCTGGACCAAATGTCCTGCTGCTGTTAGTAAATCCTTCTGAGTTCACTGAGGAGAACAGACAAACACTGGAGTTCATCGCGAGTTTGTTTAGTCAAGATGCCTTTCAACACTCAATGGTCGTTACGACACATGAGGGGAATGAAACAAGTTTCATTGTGAATCAGCTTCTTAAAGGCTGTGGCAACAGACACTGCAGCATGTTAACAATTAACCGCACATTGTTAATGGAGAAGATTGAGAGCATTGTGCATGAAAACAAAGGAACCTTCCTCACCTTCACTGAAGAGACCGTCAGACCAACATCTGGACACATCAGACCAGCTTTAAACCTGGTTCTGTGTGGGAGGAGAGGAGCAGGGAAGACTTCAGCAGCCAAAGCCATTTTAGGACAGACAGAGCTTCGTCCAGTCTCCAACTCATCAGAGTGTGTTAAACATCAGGGAGAGGTGTGTGGACGTTGGGTTTCCCTGGTGGAGCTGCCTGCCTTGTATGGAGAAGGTCAGGAGGTAGTGATGGGGGAATCATTAAGGTGTATCTCCCTCTGTGATCCTGAGGGCGCACATGCCTTCATTCTGGTTCTACCTGTGGGTCCCCTCACTGATGAAGACAAGGGAGAGTTAGAGACCATCCAGAACATTTTCAGCTCTCGAGTCAATGACTTTATTGTGATTCTATTTACTGAGTCAGATCCTACAGCTCCAGCTGTTGTTAAGTTTCCAATGGAAAACAAGGGCATCCAGGAGATCCGTCAGAGCTGGGGTAGAAGATGTGTTGTTCTCAACATTAAGGACAAGAAGCAGATTGCAGAGATCTTGGATGGTGTGGAAATACCATATGGCTATACAACAGAAACATTTGCACATGCCCAAATAGAAAAAATCATGCAACAAGAGAAACGTATAAACATGCAACAAGCTGAACTTCAGACGCTGAAAAAGAGCAACATCACATGTGAGTATGTCAAAGGCTTTCCCATGTCTAAGCAACGTAGACATAACACTTGACTCTTGAAAGTGTATTTTTGTCATGGTCACGTAATTACCACTGGAAATGTTGGGCAGGAAGACTTTCTCAGTTTTCTCAGGTTTACACTAGATGCTGAAGCTCTGTGATTAATCAATTCTTAGGCAAGCAGCACACAGCAGCCTGCCTGGTCATCAGAAGCACATTTCACTGCGCCGGTCAACAAGTTATTCTGCTCCACTATTCTTTTCTAACCGGACATAGGCCTATAGCTCATTTGTGTGAGAGTGTATGTAGTCATCTCTCCTCTCTGTTTTGAAACAACAGACCAATGTGGATGTATGTAATTTCAAGACCCAAACACAGCAGCGATACTCGGTAATAGGGGTAAGAGTATTACTTTTTTAAGAGGTAAATAAGTAAAAAGTTACTTATTACACTTCCTGTGCCCTGTGCCCAACATTGACTGGTTGCCAAGAATCAATGTCAAAAAGATGGTCTTATCTAATATGAGTCTGTGTGAGGCTGACAGAAAAAAAAGAGATAGAAAGGGGGAGGAAACCCCAAGGCAAGAAAAGTTGGCATGCTGTAGAGTCACCGCACTGTACCTGTGTTGTGAAAAAGGCTTTATAGCCTTTATAGGATATATATATATATATATATATATATATATATATATATATATATATATATATATATATATATATATATATATATATATGTATATATATATATATATATATATGACATTTTATATTATTATACTTTAGTTACAACATCTGATACAACCGTTTTAGCTTAAATTCGGCTATGAATAAAGGACTATGATAATTTAGCTAACTTTAGCTATCAAAAATAACAGTCTGTGGTTAGCATTAGAGACTGCCACTCTTTGTTATAAATCGACCTGTGATTAAATGAGACCACAGTCAACTGATCAACGACCAGAGTCATTTAGTTGTACCGGCAGGGATACGGTAGTGCATTTCAGTTGTAATAACTCCAGTTCTTCCTATTTCCCAGGTGATGATGAGAAGCAGAGCCCAGAGTGTCTCAGGATTGTGCTGATAGGGAAGACCGGCTGTGGAAAGAGTTCTACAGGTAACACCATTCTAGGAAGAGATGAGTTTACAGCTGCATTAAGCCAAACATCAGTCACCAAGCGCTGTCAGAAAGCAGAGACCGAAGTGAACGGTCGTCCTGTTGCTGTGGTCGACACTCCTGGTCTGTTTGACACAACTTTGTCCCATGAAGAGGTTAATGAGGAGATGGTGAAATGCATCAGTCTTCTGGCTCCAGGACCTCATGTCTTCCTGGTGGTTATACAAATGGGCAGATTTACACCAGAGGAAAAGGAAACATTGCAACGTATTGAGAAAGGCTTTGGCAAGAATGCTAAAAAGTTCACCATCATTCTTCTAACTGGAGGAGATTCCCTTGAACATGACAACATGTCCATTGATGAGTACATTGCAAAAGGATGTGATTCCTTTCAGAAACTAATCGCTGACTGTGGAAGAAGATGCCATGTGATCAATAACTATGATGACCAAAACCGGACACAAGTCAGTGAGTTGATAAACAAGATTGACACCATGGTGAAGGAAAATGGAGGCAGCTGCTACACCAATGAGATGCTGCAAGAGGCCGAAGCAGCTATTAAAACAGAAGTGGAGAAGATCCTGAAGGAGAAGGAAGAAGAGATGCAGAGAGAGAGGGAAGAACTGGGTAGAAAATATGAAGAAGAAATGGAAGCAATGAAAAAAAGAATGGAAGAACAGAGAGCAGAAATGGAACAGGAGAGAATACTGAGAGAAAAACAACATGAGGAATACATCAACAAGGAGCTTGAAGAAAGAAAGAAAGAAGAAGGAAAGAGAGATGAAGAAGACCAGGCAAAGAAAATACAGGAAGGATTACAGCGACAGGACTGGGAAAGAAAAGTTAAAGTCATGGAAGAAAACATAAAACACAAATTCAAATCAAAGGAAACCGCTGACAGTAAGCTGAGGCAGGAAACAGAAGAGATGAAGGAAAAACAAGAGGATTGGGAAAGGGAATGGAAAGAGTGGTGGGAGAAAAGAGATCAGGACTTTAAACAGAGGCAACAGGAAGAACGTGCAATAACTGAGCAGGAAAAAGAAAAATATGAAAACATCAGAAAAGAAAAAGATAGAATCAGAAGAGAACAGGAGGAAAAAGAGCGAAAAGAATTGCAGGAAAATTATGAGAAAAAGCTGGTGCGTATAAAGGAGGAATTTGAAGAAGAAGCCAGAAAGAGAGCGGAGGAAATCAATAAATTTGGAGAGAAATGCATGAAGGAGTTGAAAGAGCGCGAGGAACAAATGAAAGCCAAAAATGAACAATATGACTTTTTACAGGCATTTTCAGCTCAGAGAGAGGAACGAATGAAGAAGAAACATCAAGAAGAAATCATTAACTTAGTGAAGTGTTTTACCAAAAAAAGAGAAAATGTTAAAAGAATCAGTGACTTGCTGAAAAAACAAGAACAAGAAATGGGGGGGGTGATAAATCTGAAGGATAAGGAAAACCTGGAGAAAACACATGAAAAACAAATAAGTGACTTGATACAGGCACTCCTGAATGGAATAGATGAACCACGTTGGTGTCCCATCTTATGAGGCATTTTATTGTGTTGCCACTCTAGTGGCTTGGCTCTGGGGATGGGATCTGTCCATCTGCCATCTGTCCAGACTGAAACACCTAAACAACTTTTGGGTAGAGTGCCACTAAATATTGCCGTTTGGTTTTGCACGGGACACTAACAACAGTCTGTTGGTTTGACACCTCCATCCACTCCGACCTCCTTCCTACCTGCTACTTTGGATTAGAAAAGTATTTGTGAATGTCAGAAACTAATGTAATCCAAAACGTAATTTAGAATGCAATTTAGCTGTATGGAAATGTAATTTTTAGGGGACATCGCTGAACTTTGCTGATCCTCTGACTTTTCATCTAGAGCCATCATCAGGTCACCATTTAAGTGTGTCCAATACTGTGGCCGAACTCTAGCAGGAGAGATCGATAGCTGGAGATATGCCACTTCAGCTCCTGGGCACTACCAGGTGCCCTTGTGCAAGGCACTTCACCCCCCCCCCCCACTGGCAGCCCACTCACTCTGAAATCTCTCCATTTGTGCATGAATAGGTCCTGAGCATGTGTGTACATTTCAGGCCTGTGTGTAGTGATTACCAACAAATAAAAAAGTAAATTGTAATTGTCCAATGCTTTAGTTTGTGAACACAGTCTATTTTCTCTTTAAGTCAGTTACAATAACATTATGATGGATGTAAATGTTTGCTTTCTTGATTAGTCTCAGTACCTTTGTTTTCTTTAGATTTGATCTACTTAATATCTTCATATAAAGTTTGTCAAGAAATTATGTAATCTGTTTACAAGCCAAACAGTCAAACCTACAAAACTTGTAGAATGGAGAACATTAAATGACTACAGACTGGACACTTTCAGAGCCTGATTATTTGCTCACTTGCAGCATTTTAAATTAGAATTGGCATCAAACATTAATGTTCAATCTAATTGAAGCAGAAACCCTGGTAAATCGTCTGCATTAATGTATGACTTAATATACAGTAAGTAGTTCTTACAGCAGGCCTACATTATGTGTTCTCAACAGCTGCTTTTAACTTCTTCAGTTCATTGAATCCCTGCAGCCATGTGAAGCCAGAATAGATAAATCTGCAGCATTGTGTCAGTGACATTAAAGGGATAGTTCGGATCTTTTGGAGTTAGGTTGAGGTATTATCCGTACTCAGTGTATTACCTATAGTAGATGGAGGTTGGCACGCCCCAGTTTGGAGAAGCAGGCAGGAGTAGTGACTTGCAATGTACTGCCGTGGACAGGGACAGCAGCCTAAAGAATTTTAGATTTTTCTTTTAAATCAATGTCAGTTTAAGTGTGCGTAATATACACCAGCCTGTTTTCATGAACCATACGTTTGAAAAGCTACGCAAAGTTAAGCACTGTATTTTATATGATTTACAAAACAATTACGTACTGTGTGCACCACATTGACTGCTGTATAAGAACGGGAGCGGAGAGGGGGGGAAAAAGACTTTCACCTGGGAAATGTGTGCTCCTTAGGAATATTTTAATACAAACCATGATCTTTTCATAAATTTCACTAACTCACGTCACATCTACGTCAGCAAGCTCAGTTGGAGGCTGCGCAGTAACGCTCGGCACTTACCGGAAAAGTGCCGTCCAGAGTAACGGGATCTGTTGGTCCATTTCTTTAACTGTCTATGGCGAGAACTCTGGCTTTCCAAGGTACCTCTTTTGTGTGTTTTACAGTTTTGTCCAGCAGGTGGAGCTCTAACACCAACTAGTGCACTAACTTCCTTGTAAGTAAAGGTATATGTCGGTACACCCAATAACATAATCTTTAATATGTCTATGGTGGAGGCCAACAGCAGACCGCTACTGTGGAACAGATCGTGCAGTGCCGTAAATCCTCGTACATCATGATTATCATCTGCGCGTGCGCTTACATATTGCACATATGCGCAGGCAGGACGGATCGTGTACCGACAGTATGAACTAAACGATTTGGTTGAAATATACTCTCTTCATTTTAGTTTTTAAACGTGCATGTGTTGAGCTAATTTTGAAGTACATATGAATAGTTGGAAAAAAAAAAAGTCAAACTCTTTTAGTTTGTGAACTTTGTGAACTTTCTTTACTTTCACTTTCATCAGAGTGGAGTGGCGCAGCAATGCCTGGTGAGTAAACTACCAAACTAAATACCAACAGATGAACAAACTCCGTGTTGGTAATTACAAAAAGATTTGATATTATTATAATATCAAGCGTGTAGGCCTACAACGTAATTCATCTGATTGTTGATGTTTGTCAGGCAGTTTACTGTAGGGAAGGGTGGGCCTCTACAGGACAGCTTGTAAAACATTGCGGTTACAAAATCCTAATTAAATAAGAAAGTCTTGAATTCATAGCATCCCTAACATTATAGGCTACTCGTACATAGCAGGGTAGACTGACAGATGTTTCGGATTAATATGGAAAAACTTTAACCGGAAATAAATGACGTGTTTGAATCTGCTTCATTTAGAAGAGGAAAAATGTTTTAGTCGCTTTTTAGAATAACCGACATGTCTGAAGATTTGGTCAGTTATGATTTTGAAGATCTAAAGCATTTCAATAAAGCTGTTTCTGTTTGACTGTAATGTCACAGCAAAGAAAACAAACGAGGAAGAAAAGCCCTTCTTCATGACGTCTACTGTAAGAAAGACTACTAAGGCTTTATAAACCTGTTCTACAAACGTAGTAGAAACCCCAAATACAAGTATGAACCTAAAATGAGCATGATATGGTACCTTTAACATGTCAGTATGTTGTTATAATACTCTGTAGTGATTGGACTAAGGGACTACAGAGGTTTGTGGAGTTTTCATTCCTGGTGTTTCAGATTCTTGATGTTTGTGACAGTAACAGATGATTGTGTGTGACAGCTGCTTAAAAATACAGAAGTGATTGAAGGAAAGACATCTTACAGGCCTCATCAATCTTTACAGGATTCAACAATTAATCTGTACTACCATCAGAGGACAATTGATTTGTTGTGTGGGCACAAAATGAAACATACAAATTGAACAGTAAAAGATAATGCACTAGAGAAATAATCTACCCTTAAATACCTATAATTCAAATACAGTAACTCTTCTCCTGTATGTCACAATGAAAGCAGCCCATTCGTTTGTCTCCCTGTATAAAAGAATATGAAGGAAGTCTAGATTTATATTGTAGCCTAATAAAGTTCAAAGACTGTCACACCTGCGGTTAGGATTATGCAACAAAATATTGGACTATAAAGTTCAGACACCTTAACTGCAGTCAGTCTTTGACGTAGATAACATGATAGCAACATAGATAACCCATGTTACTATGTGAGACAAGCACAAAGGTGCCCTGGATACAGGTTTCTTTTTTCAACCAGTTTGTTAATTTGTGTTTGAAGGGTTATACAACCAACTGTTGGTCTCCAGCTGAGCGTCTTCTAGTGTTTCCAGCATAGTGACAGTATGGCAGCTTCCACGGCATCTGGTGAGTTTCAGATTTACAGCAGAAATATGCATTGACTCTATTCATTCAGAGGTGCTATATTTTATGTTAAATCCCTCTTAGCAGGCAAAAGGTTCTGTCTCATATGTCAGTATTATGACCACATCTATACCACTAGATGGAGACACAGGATTCAGTATTTGATAATCGGTCTTAATCCATTACTGCCACTGCTTTCAGTTTGTAGCCTACTTTCTTAAATAAAGAAATCAAACATCCCAATACAATGTTGAATTAATGTCACTAATAATAATTACTATCTTGCAGTGTAGAAGTAAGTAGGTATCAGTATTTTTTTCTTTTGGGTCAGTGCTCCATCCAATAGGAACACAAACTCTAACTAACAATATCTACAGAATCTAACAATATCTAGTATCTATCTTACATTGTTTATCATGTTAATAGCTGTCTTCTAACTAACAATATCTAGTATCTATCTTCATTGTTTATCATGTTAATAGCTGTCTTCTAACTAACAATATCTACAGTATATAACAGTATCTAGTATCTATCTTGCAGTGTCTATCATGTTAATAGCTGTGAATCTGGACCTCCAGAGTGTTCTAAACAGTTAATAGTCTGGAAGACTTTTTAACTTTAACCTTAGCTAACATTAGCTTAGCAGACAAATGGAGACTGAAAAACAGTCAGCAGGATCCTTTGGGTGCCATAAGATTACAGAACAGTGAGATGTTATGTAACTAAAATGGACACCCTATTATTGTAATGACAAACTCCCGCTATTTACTGTCAAGATGAGTATTTTTGAAAATAACTGTAAAGAGTATTGAATAAATCCGTTTAAGAAAACTGCAGCTGGTAGAGGTTTTTTTTGTTAATTCTACTACCCCTACTATCCTTCATCTTTCACAGTGTAGTCATGTTAATATGACAATAGCCACCAATAACTCTTTTAATATGCATGCTGTATATGGGATAAATATATTTAAGGATACTTAGACATTTTCTGGTGGAAAGTTAGACGATGATGTCAGTCCCCCACATAATATCCTACCCATAGAAATAAAATGTGTGTATGTTTATTCTATTGCTCATACCTCTGTGGTGTTAATATTAACCATATGGTTTAACTTAAAGTGCAAACAAATTCTACTAAATGTTAACAGCTAAGGTAAATACTACTATGCTGATCACAGTTAACCTACTGTTATTTACACATCAGTATGGACATTGAGCACGGAATTGAAAGAATATAATCTTTGCGGTGGCACAAAGTCTAACTGAATCACATGCCTTTGATATGATGTTTACTGTAATAATACATGTTTTATACATTGAACATCATTTGAACTTCAATAATAAGACTGCAAGTGTCTGTCATTTTCCTACTGATTCAACATAATCTCAAATGTTGAATTGACTGTGGTTTGATTTTCTGAAATGCTATTTTTCTGTTTTCTTACAGAAGGAAACAGGGTGAGACCTCTGCGCCACTGCAGCAGCTGTCCGGTTCTTCCCCCTTCCAGTGAGTTCAGCTGATCTGACTCATTAAGTGTTATGTTAGTTATTCTTCAGTTTGTCTGGAGCTGTTGTCAGAGCAGCAGCTACTTCAGCAGCTGTGCTAATAAACCCACAAAACTGCAGCATATTTGTAGGTGAAGCCCATTCATGAGCTCATTTCAAATACAAATGACTATCATTATGGGCAATAACATTTTTTAACCATGTATAAAAAAGGCAATGCATTGTAATCAAATCTGTTCTTTTAAAATTAAATTAAATTTTGTTTGTGATAGTACATATATATTATGGTTAAATTAACAAAATGTTTGTGTGCTTCAAAACACACAAACAATTAGTTTAACCAATGGGACTAGAAAATATTTATTTATTATTTAAATATTAATTGATGATTGATTGATGATTAAATGACACATTGTCATTTCAACAATTTAATTTAGCAGATACATCTGGATTTGAAATTCAGCTCTATTGGATTAAAACTCAATCATTTATGAGTAATAATTCTTTTAAATGTAATATCTATTCTTCAAGATTCTGGCAGTTTCTTTTGGTTGTCAGAATTATTTCAGTTGCAAGGTGATTTCCTAAGCTTTATTAACTTCAACTGTTTAGCTACATTTAAAGGTGCTGTCTTTAGTAATAGTGGCATGGTAGCTCATCATGAGTACAATCATATATAATATAATATAATATCATTTTAATATAATAATTTAATATTTAATATAATTAGCACAGAGCCCCTCATTTGCTCTCGGGTGCTTTATATGGGCAAGTCTGCTCATGGCTTTATTGCAAGACAAGATGAATTCCTCTTAGCTTAAGACACAATGGGCCTGAGTTTTGCTTCTCAGCTGGAAAAAAAGAAACAAATCAAACATGTTGGTCCAGAGTCAGAGCCTGGTCCATAGTGACACTTCATTTCGTAGGTAGAGGGAAGAGACCAAGTAGTAAGTAGGGAATCATCTACAATCCAGTTTTGGTCAAGTGAGTGTCAAAGTTCAGGCAGTTATTTCAAATGGACAATTTTGTCACATTTGGAGGATTAAATGAGATGATCTATAGTTGAATATCATCTGTGTGGCAGTGGTAGGAGATACCTTTTAAAGTGTCTTATTATCTGTGCATGCATACACAAGGCAAACAAAATAGGACCAACACAAAACAAAGTTTCAAATTATTAACCTTTATTTATTCAGGGAAGGTTCACTGAGAGGCAGCCTCTGTCTCTGCAACACTGGGGCAGTTGAAGGTTAAGGGGCTTGCTCAAGGGCACCTCCGTGGTGGTAATAAGGGATTAGGCCACCAGTGTCCCATATAGGTATGGAGGCATTATTGCCAACTTCCACTCCTATCAGAGAGGTAGGAGGAGAACCACTGCAGGGCTGACCCAGAGATACACACCCCCTGCCTACATCTGTTGATTAGGAAACTGTGGTTCCCAGTGGCAAAAGCTGCACTGAGATGCAATAGTACCAAACAGAAAACACTCTCCTGCATCACCATGTGTCAAAAATATAATTTGAGACTCTGAAAATAGCTGTTTCTTTGGAGTCCTTCTATGGAAGCCAGACTGATACCTGTCATGCTGCTAGCAACCCCTTTCTATAACTTTGCCTATTGCTATACTAGGCAACTTGGAGATAGGCCTGTAATGTAAGGGTAGAGACTTCTCTTTGACAACATACTTCAGATGTGAGTCCAAGGTCTAGATGGTTGACAGCTTTTTTGCTGGTCCACCAGTTAGGGATATGTTTCATCATAATCCTGTTAGATTGGTCTTGTATCAGGTTCAATGCTTGTTCTTTATTCTAATTCAGGGTTTTCTTTTCAGTGTCAGAGCTGATGGTTGTTTTGCTGGGGAACAGCTGGTCTGAGAGGAGTTCAGTGGGGAACTTCATACTGGGAGAGACTGTGTTCAACACTGAGGAAGAACCAGACCGCTGTCTGAGAGAAAGAGGACAGTTACAGGACAGAGGGATCGTTCTGATCAACACTCCAGATCTGCTGCATCCCAACATCTCTGAAGAAAAACTAACAGAACATGTAGAAAACTGTGTGAGACTCTCTGATCCTGGACCTCATGTGTTCTTGCTGGTTCTACAACCTGAAGACTTCACTGAGAAACACAAAGTAAAGCTTTGCCGAATCTTGAAACTCTTCTGTTATCAATCATTTGACCATTCATTGATACTGATACCAACACCCAGAGAGGAGAGATCAGCTTTCAAAGACAAAGATGGACCAAACCAGTCATTAAAAGACATGATCACAATGTGTAGATACAGATACTTGAAGCAGAAGAACCTTGAACTTTCAGAGCTGTTAACACGTTTAAATCAAACTGCAACAGAATACAATGGAGAGCGTGTGAGCTGTGATGTATTTGAGAATGCAGGTTTGATCATGACACCAACATCTGGACACATCAGTCCAGCTTTAAACCTGGTTCTGTGTGGGAGGAGAGGAGCAGGGAAGACTTCAGCAGCCAAGGCCATTTTAGGACAGACAGAGCTTCATTCAGTCTCCAACTCATCAGAGTGTGTTAAACATCAGGGAGAGGTGTGTGGACGTTGGGTTTCCCTGGTGGAGCTGCCTGCCTTGTATGGAGAAAGTCAGGAGGCAGTGATGGAACAGTCATTCAGGTGCATCTCCCTCTGTGATCCTGAGGGCGTCCATGCCTTCATCCTGGTCCTACCTGTGGGTCCCCTCACTGATGAAGACAAGGGAGAGTTAGAGACCATCCAGAACACTTTCAGCTCTCCAGTCAATGACTTCACCATGATTCTGTTCACTCTGGAGTCAGATCCTAAAGCTCCAGCTGTTGTTAAGTTTCTAAAGAAAGACAATGGCATCCAGGAGCTCTGTCAGAGCTGTGGAGGAAGATATTTTGTTCTCAACATCAAGGACCAGCAGCAGATCCCAGAGCTCTTGGATGCTGTGGAAAATACGAGAGTTGAAGGATCCAGATGCTTCACAAAGGACATATTCACCAAGGCTCAGGTGATGAAGGTTTCAAGACTTGAAGCTGAACTGCATGATGTGAAACAAAATACTGCCGTAGGAGGTAATGATGAGAGTCAGAGCAGAGAGTGTCTCAGGATGGTGCTGATTGGGAAGACTGGCAGTGGGAAGAGTGCAACAGCAAACACCATTTTGGGCGAAAAGCACTTCAAACCCAGAATCACACCGAAGCCAGCGACCAAGTCTTGTAAGAAAGCAATGGGAGAGATTGATGGACGACCAGTTGTTGTCGTGAACACCCCCGACTTGTTTGACAAGACTTTGTCTGATGATACAGTTCAGCAGGAGATTCATAAATGCATCAGCATGTTGTCTCCTGGACCTCATGTGTTCTTACTGGTGCTGCAGATCGGGAACTTCACACAAGAGGAAAAATACTCTGTGGAACTGATAAAGAAATATTTTGGCAAGAAGTCTAAAGATTTCATCATCATTATATTCACCAGAGGAGACGATCTGGAGGATCAGTTATTTGAGAGTTATGTCGAACACTGTGATAGCTTTGTCAAAAAACTCATCAATGACTGTGGAGGGAGATACCAGGTCTTTAACAACAAAGATGACACAAACCGCACACAAGTCAGAGAGCTGCTGACCAATATCGAGACCATGGTGAAGGAAAATGGTGGCTGCTACAACAATGAGACGTTTGACAACACAGAGGGATACATCCAAATACAAGTGCAGAAGATCTTGAAAGAGAATGAAGAAGAGATGAAGAAAAAGGATGAGGACCTCCGGAGAAAACACGAGGAAGACTTGAAAACACTGAAAAGCAAAGTCAAAGAAGAGGAGAGAAAACTGAGAGTAAAACAGTTACAGGAAAAAGATGAATGCATCAACAAGGAGCGGGAGAAGAGAAAGAAAGAACGGGAGGAAGATGAGAGAAGACACAAAAACAAGAAGAAGCTATGCGACAGGAATGGAGAAGGAAATTGGAAGCTTCAGAGAAAACAGCTCAATTAGAAAGAGAGCTAAAGGAAAACGCTGAGAGGAAGCTGGAGTTGTTTAGAAAAGAGACAAAGAGAGATCGAGATGCCTGGGATAAGGAAAGAAAGGAGACCTGGGAACGAATACGTCAAGAGGATAAAAAAAATCTAGAGGAGGAGAAAAACAGCTTCAGGAAGCTCCAAGAAGAGTACCATTATAAGAGAAAAAAATGGACATTGTATGTGGTTGTGCTGCTGTTGTTTCTCTTGTTTCTATTATGTTATATATTTCTGAGTTAAAAACACAAACTGCAGACAGCCCTACAACAAAGGTGGCAGGTTTACATTTATTGACTACACTACAGATCAATGTCTCTATCTTGATTACCCAGGGCCGTCATGCAAGGAGGGCCCAAAAAGATGCTGGAATGAATTGCTGTGGATGAGGGCAGGGACCGATAAAAAATGCCTTTCTACAGGGCCCAGAATTTTGTGATACGCCCCTGTGTGACAGTAAAGCCATTTTCTCATATAAACTCTGGACAATGTCTTGAGTTTTCCTTTTACACATGTAGCACCCAACAGGAGATTTTTCCTTTGAGGCGCGTTCTTACTTACTGTAAATAATCAGTTTGATCTAGGCCGGGGTGGTGCCTGGGTAGTTCCATTCCTCACATTTTTGTGACAATCTTGGTGTCCGCCCTCACAACAGAACTTACCGAATCTTGTTGTTTCTCCATTAAGACATTTATTATGTAATTCTTCATCCTTAGACAGGGTTCAAAATTAGCACCATCTACATGCCAAATGCTGGTGGCTGGTAGATTTGCTTCACTTCCTAGCCGAAAAAACAATGATAGTCGAGTGGCTGGTAAAATTTTAACATTCACTTGCCATTTGGCTGGTGGACCAAAAGTTTTCGAACCCTGTCCTCAGATGTTTATGTTCTTCCAATAATGCGCTAGCCCGATGATAGAAACGGCATCAAAATGCCCACACACTCACTGTCAATTCTCCAGACAATGAGCTGCTCTAGTCACACATGGACCGTGGGACAATACACAGACTTTGTATTAAGGAGCCGGTCAAATCAAACTGATTCGGACATCTGAAGCTCCTCCATGTAGTGTCTAGATAAGTTCAGGGTTGCAGTGCATGTATAAAGGTGCTTAATATTAATATGTGTATATTTATTAAAAATAACTATAAAGTTTAGACTGTGTATCATGACTGACACTAAACCAGACATGTGAAATTCAGGGTTAGTTGAGAAGATCTCTATGCGTGTTTATCTTAGCTTAGCGTAGTAGAAAGACTGGAAGCACTGGCTGTCATCAAAACTCAAAAAACACTCCCTCAAGCTACTGAAAATGGTCTTTTTAGCTAATTAGCTACCAGGTGAGTCACAATCCATCCAAATGTAAGGTGGATTTGCTTTTAATTATGAAACATGTCAAAGCTGAATAGTCCAGTTTAAAGACAGGACTCTTAATACGCAACTTTTGTTTGTCAGTAAATCTTTTAAAATTGACAGCAAACAGCTGCATAAATATGCAGCAGCTTATGCATAACTAAGACAATTCTAAAGGTGTTTGATGGAGCTAGGCTAACAGTTTTCCCTTGCTTCCAGTCTTTGTGCTAAGCTAGCTATCATATTGCTAAAATAAATCTGTATTGAACAGACTCTAATTAGACTTGAAAGCTGTGCAAATAAGAATTTATTAAAATGTCAAAGAAGTTCTAAGTGAGTTGTTAGTCGTTTGGCTAATCCACTGTGCATTATTTGTTTTATTGTAACGCATCTTTTAAACGCATTAATTTACAAATTCCTGTATTTATAGATATTGTCACCTTGATTACTAATACTTGTTAAGCTGGAACATGCTTCTTTGGGCTGCATGTTAGTGAAAATCACAGGGGTTGTTTGGAAACATTTGTGTTGCTGGAAGTAACCCATGTCCTTACCTGTTTTGTACAGCCCAAGTATATAATGCTTTTTTCACTTTAATGAGCAATCCAAGCAGCATATAAGTATCACTTTTGGTTGTGATCCATTGTTCCCAATGGAAAACGAGGCTGTACAGAGTTCACTAAATAGATGCATGATTCAGTCCTGGAGAATATCCTTTAATTCAGTAAAAGTACTAATACCACACTGTACAAATACTGTTAGCCCTTCACTGAAAATGTGTTTTGTTCTTCAGTAAGAGTATGTAAGTATAATTATGAACTCAAGTTAAAGTATTACAAATATAAAGATGTCCACTCTGACTCTTGCGTGTTCTTAACTTGCTGTGAATGGTTTCGTGTTTAGCCTTCTTTAGCTTCTATGTGGAAACTGTCATGCTTCCTCTAAGTTTCACCAAAAGGTTGTCACTGTTCTTTAATGAGCTCTTATATTTGACACTTTCACAGTTCTGATAAAATGAAATTTGTATACTTTTTTTCTAGGTGAAATGTGTATATAATTAAATATATATATTGACCAACTATTCACATCAAAATAAATGTACAAATAAATGTACATGTTCAAGTTTTTTTTTCTAAAAATGTTTTTTTGTAATGTACAAAAAAGGAAACTTTTTTGAAATTTTTGCAAAACACATCCATATTTTAAGTCAATAAGAGACTGCAAGTAGTGGAATGAGGCAGTTGTTATCCTGTGAAAATAACAGAATTGACAGTTTTTTTCCTTATTTGAGTTTTCTACTTACACTCAGCTCCGGTCGGATTGTCTAGAATGTGGACAGTCGGGTTTGACTTCAGGATTGTGATTAGCATTAGTGAAGGCAGCATGTAAATACTGATGTCCTGGGCCCTCATTCGGCAGGTTTACATGAGAATAGGTGAGTTTCACTCAGACAAATTCAACCCAGATGGTGGTGATGAAGAAGAGGAAGGCCTTAACAGACCAAATAGCTGACGACATTCACTTGAAACTGTACATTACTGAGAAATAAAATGAACTTTTTGATTTTTGGAAAAAGGCTGCAATGAAACAAAGAGTGAAAAATTTAAAGGGGGGTCTGAATACTTTTTTAAGCATCTTGTTGGCTCTTTAATTATCCCAAAAGGTGTAAGAGCAACTAGATGTGTTTATGGATCTGCGATAGTCTAAATATGTTTCAGGTATGAATTGGAGTGCACTAGTAGTTATTTGAAGTTTATTTTATTTGAATACATTTATTGCAGGCTTCAAGAACTAATACAATGTGATGTGCATCATGGCTGCCAATTTACAACTGATCCATTGGCAGACCTAGTATTTTGGCACATATCCTGCAGTCCATTGTTTGTGTAAAGCTGCCTCATGGTCTTTATACAGGTGCCTGTCCAGATGATCATATGACCACAGATAAAATTACATGAAATTGTTTCCGCTATCGTAATCCTTTGCATCAAAAGTATCAGCTGGAGTAAAAATCAGGGATGTCCTAGATTATAAACCTCTTGGTTTTGGGGCACGTTTGGATGAAACATCTTTAGAAATGGCAAAATATTAAAGTATGCAGGTAGGAAAGAGTGTGACCAAATTCATAAATTCTGTATTTGGAACACAGGATGGAAAATGTAAAATTGCTTATACACTGGATCAAGATGGAACATTTGTAAGGTCTACATGGTGGCACTATTCACAATAGCAACTTCTAGCAAGCTTTTCTTTCAATGTTACCATTGCTTGTAAAAACAAATTAGACTTGCCTTAATGCCATTTACTGTATTTGTTGGTTTTATGAAGCTGGTTGTTAGGCTTTCCAGATTAATGATGTCCATTAACTAAATCCCATTTTGTTATCTTTAGAGACCTTACACCAAGACTTGGTACTTGGCCATGCAATTAAGTGAGAAGCTGTTATAATTTGAAGACTGATCTTTGGTATTTTAAAAAAAAAAAAAAAAAAACATTTGTGCATTGCTGTAAAGCATATTTAGTGATAAGGATCTTGCACAAGACACATTTAAAATGTATGAACTCAATGATGACAGAAGCTGTAAACAATATTGACATTTTATTGCACAGTAAACATTGCTGTAGAAAAAGATGTTTAGTGAGAATACTTTGACCAGCAGTAGTATTTAACACCAGCAGAGTGAAAGCTGTGAGTGGAGTTTAAAGAACATTCAGAAAGGGTTTGTAGGAGGTTCTGAGTTGATCTGCCGAGCCAAAACATTAATGTAAACATAGCTTGAGTGTGGCATTTTAGTTTGAGAGAGTTCTAGTTGGATGGAACTATTCTGCAAGGGCAGGGGAGGATGTGGAGCTTTCTAGAAGCACTTGCGGTGGACGATGGCAGGGCCAGACTCATCATACTCCTGCTTGCTGATCCACATCTGCTGGAAGGTTGAGAGGGAGGCCAGGATGGAACCGCCGATCCAGACGGAATACTTCCTCTCTGGGGGAGCGATGATCTGGAGGTGAGAGAACCAGTAAGACGAGGAGCAGTGATGTGAACATTTATGAACTGACGTTGCAAAGGTTTTTAATTACGGAAACTGCCATACAACCCAAGGAAGAGAAAAAGGTTTGAGATTCATTTTTTGCAACTGTACCTTGATTTTCATAGTGGGTGGGGCAAGGGCAGAGATCTCCTTCTGCATGCGGTCCGCAATGCCAGGGTACATAGTGGTGCCACCGGAGAGCACAGTATTTGCATACAGGTCCTTACGAATGTCTACGTCGCACTTCATGATGCTGTTGTAGGTTGTCTCGTGGACACCAGCAGACTCCATCCCTGAACACATGGACAGAACAAGAGTTAGTGACAATTAGAATTATGTCAATGCTCCTACAAGACCAGAAACAAACCAAATTAATACTGATGGCAGTGGAGATAATTCACTTACTGAAAAGTGTTCAGAAAATCTATACAAGATCAGTGTGATTGGTCAAAATTCAAGACTCTGTATCATGACAGACAAACTAGACAGGGGAAATTCAAATTTGTGTCAAGGAAAGAGATTATCCAAGATTGACCTCAAGAAAGCAATTTCAGGAGGAGGTAAGACACGTGTGCATCCTGATAATTTGCAGTTTTATAAAATGTACTTTGTGATAAAGGGTCATTTTCACAGCACTAATCAATATTTGACTCATTTTCTGTAGAGATACTGTGTTAAACCTCAATACCCACCAATAAATGAAGGCTGGAACAGCGTCAGGGCAACGGAACCGCTCGTTGCCAATAGTGATGACCTGTCCGTCAGGAAGCTCGTAGCTCTTCTCCAGGGTGGAAGAGGCTGAAGCTGTCTGCATCTCCTGCTCAAAGTCCAGAGCCACATAGCACAGCTTCTCCTTGATGTCTCGTACAATCTCACGCTCGGCTGAAGTTCAGAGTGAAAATATTTTGGGTTACAAAATGAAAGTAGAATCTTTTGAGGTTACGCTTTGTCTTTGAAAGGAAAGTTAGATTATAAACTGGTCTATGTGTTAAAGTGAAACTCATACCGGTGGTGGTGAAGCTGTAGCCCCTCTCTGTGAGGATCTTCATCAGATAATCTGTCAGATCTCTGCCAGCCAGGTCCAGACGCAGGATGGCATGAGGCAGAGCATAACCCTCATAGATGGGCACAGTGTGGCTGACACCGTCACCCGAGTCCATCACAATACCTGCGAGATAGAAACCACATTAACAAAAAAAAAAAAAAAAAAAAAAAAAAAAAAAAAACCCATGTTTCAATACAATTTCTCCTCTTTTGGCCAACAGATGTTCCAACATAATTGACAACTAAACCCAATGTCCTGTCATTTGACACATTTAACGTTTTACGATTTACCAGGCTAGCTTAGAGACACGCTTGTGTTTGACTTCTCACCTGTGGTACGACCGGAGGCGTACAGTGATAGCACGGCCTGGATGGCCACATACATGGCAGGACAGTTGAATGTCTCGAACATGATCTGGACCAAAAAGAAACACGAGTCAATGAAGCCAGGACAACTGAACAAAACCCTGTAGCTCATTCCCTAGTACGATAATCATGAATGTTAGAGTCTCAACTGATTTTAAAGAGCATGAACACACCTGGGTCATCTTCTCCTGTTGGCCTTGGGGTTCAGTGGAGCTTCAGTCAACAGGACAGGATGCTCCTCTGGGGCAACACGGAGCTCGTTGTAAAAGGTGTGATGCCAAAGGTGTGATGCCAGATCTGTAAAGTCAGACAAGTCAAAACTGTGGCTGAGGGCAGCTTCCACTGTGATTTTGTTCCTTAAATACATTTTGGAGGTACTTCATTTACTAATACTCTACTGAATGATAGGATATTTTACAGTCTAGTGGGAGATGCCACTACATGTGGCAGTTTGGTTATTATAGAAAGATGTTAGATTAAGATAACTGGCAGAAAATTACAAATTAATTCAATATCAGCATTACTATGGTACGTGCTACACAATATCCTGTTTAAAGTGATGTCATACCAATTTTACATGCAATTTTCTGCACAGTGCTTTTGGTCCAAATAGTAACAGTCTGAATCTCAATGACTCTTGTGTGAAACTCATGTAAACATTATCTCACCTTTTCCATGTCATCCCAGTTGGTGACGATGCCGTGCTCGATGGGGTACTTCAGGGTCAGGATTCCTCTCTTGCTCTGGGCCTCGTCACCCACGTAGGAGTCCTTCTGACCCATTCCCACCATCACACCCTGCCCACACAAACACCCCCTTTACTATCACTTGTTACACCACATTCATCTGCTGGTTAGATGTTATAGTCATGACACACCGCTGACTTTTACACGATGTTGGTACCTGATGTCTGGGGCGACCGACAATGGAGGGGAAGACGGCACGGGGGGCATCGTCTCCTGCAAAACCAGCCTTACACATGCCGGAGCCATTGTCAACAACAAGGGCTGCAACATCATCTTCCATGGCTGAAAAGGAAACATTTAGATTAATGCAACATGCTGCTCGTTTTCTCCCATAACACAGCTTTGTCCTTTAGTCATTTTTTAATTTGCAGTGTCTGTAAACTTTTAATAAAGTTTAATACGGTCTTAGCTGCAAGGTTATTTCATCTTTTCCTACTAACTCACTATCACTCACTGTTACAAAATCAGGAGTACATCTTATTGATGAAACACCTGCCAGCATGGAGTAAAAAGGTTGCATAAACTTCTCAGCATGGATTTTTAACACTTGTGTAATATGTGGATTTACTGCATGGGTCCTCATGTTATATTCCTCCAACCCAACAAAAATGTCAGCCCTCAGAATTTTTTTTAAAGTCATGGGGCTTAAAGTTGTAGGCCTACAAACAAACTGCCTTGTGTGTCTTTTGACTCTATAGGCTACAGTCTCTTGAGGCTGTATGTTTGTTATGTTAATCACAGCACACAGGCTGTTACTGAGCAACAAATTAAGTTTGTTATAATTCAGGAGGTTTGGTTCTGGAAACACGAAGTGTGAGATGCAGAAAGGAGACTTACTCACTGAAAAAGTTACGACTCAAATTTACAAATATTCCAGCACAAGTTGGTCAACAAAAACTTCTGAACACACAAAAAAGACTTTCCACATTTTAACTAAATGTTTATTTTAAAAACAAAGTAACTTCACAAGAAATATCCTTGTTTGTACAGATTTGGGTTATTGCTCATCTGTCGCCAGTTAACCTTAGTCTACATGCCCCACAGTTTGGAACTAACATTTTATTGTCGTTTTAATCTGCAGTTTCAGCTGCTGGGAAACGCTGATTGAGACAGTCAATTTGCAAAGATCTGGTCAATAACAGGCTGATATCATCCACATTAGATAACGAAACCAGGGCAGTTTGTGTACAGATACGCTACATTAGAGATGTAGGCCTACTTGCATTATTTTGACCCTGAACATTGCTTCTGTCAGAAAGTCCCAATTAACACTGACAAACAACTTTACAGGATATTATGTTGTGGATGATGGCTACTCGTTCAGAGGGCTGGATAAAACTGACATGAATTACATTTTAAATCAGAGTAAAAAGGCATTTAAAATGTCCGCGATGCTGGTCATCCCATGCCTGTCCCACACCTGTAGTGATTCTGACTCTTGATCAATACATGTTTCAATAAGACCCTACACTTAAAACCAGAAACAGCTCTTACCTGTGCAGGTGAGTCTCGGGTGCGTCTGCCGGTGAAGTCTTGCTGGTGTTTACCTACCACAGCTGTGCTGGAGAATGCTACACCTCGAGCCAAACCGCGCGGGTTTTATTCGCGCACGCCGGCCTGCTCGCGTTGTCCATAAAAGGTCACGCTCTCTCAGCTGACGCTCTCATTGGTCCAGGTGAAAAAGATCCCTCAGATTCTCTCAGCTCGCGTCCTGATTGGCTGGAGCAGGCATCTGTCTTCAGGGGAAACAAAAAAACCTCAAGATGTCCACCTGATGCATGGTGGTCAACATTCTCTCTCATTTAGCTGGTTTTGGTCTAGACCAACTCCTGAAGAAATATCTTTATGTATAGCTGCTAAATGCTTCACTATGTTCACCAGGCTTGTCTCTAACTGTGTCTGTTTGCTGCTGAGCCAATAGTTTGCAGTTGTTTTTTAACAGCAGAGAGTGAAACAGAACAGTAACGATGTGGCCGCTCTGAACAGACAGACTGAAACTCACTATAAAGTTTCAGGGAAGCTGCAGATTCAGTTGATTATTCTCTGGATGTTCATCGAGAGACACCTATTACATTTATTTCATACACTGATATTATACAGAGTAGTGATTATAGATGCTTTACAGTGGGGCTTGAAAGTTTGGGCCCCCCAGGTAAAAAGTGTGTGTTAATGTGCATAAAGAAGCCAAGAAAAGATGGAAACATCTCCAAAAGGCATCAAATGACAGATTAGGCATTTGTATAATATGTTACAAAAAGTTAGATTTTATTTCCATTATTTACACTTTCAAAATAACAGAAAACAAAAAAATGGCGTCTGCAAAAGTTTGGCCACCCTGCAGAGTTTATACCTTGTACGAAATACAAATGAGAACTGGCACAAATCAAGTCTTTCTGCAGGCTTTCTATACCTCACTAGAATGGCCATGTTAGAACCTCAGACATTACCACAAATGAAATATGTGTGGCAGGCCACCTTTAATCAATCTTATTCATCTATAATAATACATCTTAAGCTTGTTTGCAACTGTATTTACTTCCTGTCATGGTATTTGAGTGCTAGAGTTTGCAATGTACAGTTTCACATTCAATGCATTTCCTTTGATACATGTTTAAACAATGTATTGCTCACTATGAAGAGTGTTGATTGTGTTGAAACAGTGAGGAAGAGATTTGACTGTCAGATTTTTTTCCTGTACTATCAGAGTTTTGTTTTTCAGGTTCTTCACTGTGCCAGAGAGGATGTTATATCTGATGTTAATACAAACGGGTAGGAACAGAAACTCCAGTCTGAATAGTGGTGGTTTTGGTATGGTTTCAAGCTGCAAGAAAAGTCCTGCAAATCAGGACTGTCAATGTAAATTTATAGTTTGACTCATTACAATATTTATGCTCCTCTGTTGTCTTCTCTTCTTGACTGAAAAGTCTTGAAGTCTTGTCTTGTGCATAATTTGACACATATCTTCCCAAATTATAGCTTGTTTGGGATCTTTGGAAACTTTGGAGTCTCCACTATACATTTTGAAAGGTTGTGTGAGTTTGAAGAATGTTTGGATGCACATGTTTATAATTATTGACCCACATGGGATTTCACAGTGGTTAGTAATGAATCACATGAAAAGTGTCTTTCTTAAACATGTTGAATGTGTAGTGAGTGGCCTTTGATGATGAGCTTATTTTTTACATAGTTTACGTGTAGTGATGGTTATATATAAATAAAGATGACTTTTGGTTTCACACAGTACACAAACACTAATCTCCTGGGTGGGAATCTGTGTTCCATCCACTCCCAACCTCCTCCCAACGCAGTAGTAACAGTGAATTGAGAGCAGCCTCAATAAACACACAAAATGCCGAAAAATACATGATTTCACAGTTTTAGACTGTGTACTTTTTATTTAGTGTTAACTGGCTTCTTGTGCCCTATGAAGTATTGTTTTGGTTTGATTTCTCAAACCCTCCTTGGATCTGAGAAATTATGCACAAAAACTACACAAGACAGATTTCTCTGCCTCAGTGTGTGTAAATATGGCTTCAGTTTTCAGTCACTAGTGTAATTTTGAAACACTTGAAAAGTGACTGTTTTTGTGTCGCTGTGAATTCAAAGCAGTTGTCGCCTATTCACTGGAAGCCTCTACTTCCTCCCAAACCCCTCAGCTAACTGCTTGGTTTATTCCATTCTCCTTCTCTTCCTCCTTCTCTACGTACTCACTAAATATCCTGCATTTAAAACGTTCAAAGTTTCTAAGTATTACCAGTAAAATGTAGTTGAAGTACTTAAAGTAAAAGTATTGGTTGTGCAGTAGGTGGGCTTTCACACTCAGTGTTTTCCAATTTATATAAGATGTTTCTGGATTATAATTACTGCTGCATTAAATTTTTTCTCAATTGTTTACACATTCATACTGGTACTTGAGACACAATGAAAGCAACCTGTGACACATGTCCCAATTCCCTTTCCCCCCCCCAATTCTGCTAAAATACATACACATTTCCTGCTTTACACTCAGATTGTAGTTCTACATCAACTTTTTTTCAAAACACTTCATACAATTCTCTACATTTGGCACAACCTACTATCCACTCTGACTCCTCACATGGGCAAACACATGTTACACAATAAAAGGCCACAGATGAGCTCTTCTGTTTTTGGCCAACAGTACAGTACATTGAGTACAGTAAGAGGAGGAGGATGAGAAAGCGAGAGAGAACAAAACAATCTCTGAGATTCAGGCCACTTTTGTCTGACAGTGAAGGAGGTCGGGCAGAGAGTACAACCAAACTTGAGAGCCTTAAAGTAACATCTATGACTGCAAACCCCATACTGTATGTGTATACCAATCCTGCAAGCTATGGCAGATGCTCCTGCAGATAAAACTGTAGAAACTTTTTCAGGGCTGGGTTCCCCATGCTTGGTGAAAGTTCCCATTTTGTTTGTTCAGGGGGAACATTGTCTGTAATGTTGATGAAGTACTGTGGCTAGACTGAAACAGAAGACAGGATACAGCCTATTTGTGTTCCTGTTATTTTGTCCACACCATGAACCTGCAGAGACATGTCAGTATATTGACGATAGCTACTGAAATGCTCCTCTTTCATAGAATTATGCTTGTGTAAAGCATTAACAATATTCTATTTTGAATACAAAAAATTCAAAAGCCTTTTTTCTTTTTTAAACTTCTAACTTGTGTTACCTGACACTGTTTTTCAGATTTCAGGGTGTGGGGGTGCGGTCCTTGCTAGGTGTGACCCCTCCCCCTGCATATCGGACCAAAGCTTCTTCCCATCGTGTCCTTGTAAGGACTTAACTGCAGCTGAAGATCCACTAAATGACACACCTGCTGCTGCAGAGGGGAAGTTAGATTCACTGAAGTCTGGCTAAACTCTGGGTGTTATATGCAACAAAATGAGGAAGTGTTTCTTTAAACTTTAAAAAAAAGTATATAAGACTAAAATACTTTAGTGAGCTCAGGAATACTTTAACATGCTGAATGAAAACCATTCTTCACAATGAATATTTCAACTTCTACTGTTCTTGTTTTACTCCTACAAAACTGGAAAAAGAGTTGTAATTGTAATTGAGTAGTTTGGCTAAGGCATTGTGCTGCTCCTTTCCTTATATGGACATAAGTGCAGCTAAAATTCCATCACAGGACGTACACACCTGCTGCTCCTGCTGTGCTTGAGATATACACACAATTTATACTTTTATTTCCACATTTACCCAAAGGATGCAGGTAAAAATACGCTCATCAAATAATGCAGGATTCCAATTATGCATCAAAGATAAACTGTGATTTTACTCAAGTACAATTTGTAGATACTTGTACTTGAGTAGTTTTATTTTCTGCTCCTTTCTACTCTACATTTCAGATATTTATGTTTTTATGCCACTACATTTATCTGAAGTAAAAGTTACTTTGCATATTAAAGTTTAAATGCAAAATAAATATATGTTGAATTTATCAGATATGATACATTCTTATAGATTAGGATAAGATAAGATAAGATGGCATACACCTTTTATAATCCCCTGGGGGGAAATTTGGTTGTTGCAGCAGTAAAACAAAAACACATACATAAAATAACAGAGAGTTACCTTATCTTGAGCTGCTAAAAACATTGACATAATAATTAACAAATATGTCATGCCTCAATTTACTGTATATAACCAAATCATCATACATCCTACATCCTACAACTTTTGAGTACATTCAGCATTTTTGATGGCAGAACTTTTACTTGTAGTGGAGTATTTTTACACTGTGATATTGCTATTGTTTTTACTTTCGTGTCTGAGTACTTGTTCAACCACTGAAAATATGCAACACCCAAATCCTAACATATTACGAGGTGGGAGGAGGTTTGGGGATTTGGAGGCACTATAACGGTAGTGTACTGCATTAAATAAGAACATTAAATCAATTTTAATTATTAAATTAGAACACTGCTCAACAGTTTTGAGTAAAAGTCATAATTCACAATAAAAATGACAGAATTTTACTGTCAGTTCTTGTTTTGCTAACCAACGTGAAATTCTGAATACAGCAGTTTTAAATGTTTACATGTGGTTGTCTTGCTTCAGAATACAAGACATGCAGGATTTATTGCAGTTAAGTCACAGCACCGGTTAGACTCGGCATGCTGGTTTAGGGCTCTGACCTGTGATCATAGCACTGGAGTCAGGCCGACATTGTCCTCATTCTCCGGCTGGTTCAGGCCTGTTTAGGTAGACGGAGGAGTGTCAGTAGGTCTTCCAAACCACACACTTACTCTGAAACTAATTAACATGCAACAAAAACAAAGACTAAAAAAACTTCCCGGCTGGACGGGAATCCTTCATCTGTGAAAAAAATTGCTTTTTTAAAAGTTAATAAAAATCCACATTGTAGTTCAACACTGAACTACAGGATAAACACTTTATTTATTGTTTGAATGAAAGAATATTAAATACAGAACATACGATTAAATATTACTCTAATATTAATGATACATCAATTTAAGACTCATTAGAGTCTAATGAGTCTTAAATTGATGTATCAGTTATAACCATTTTGAATTTACATGTAACAAAACAAAGACAAAAAGAATAATTCAAGTTGATTTATCTGATAAACACTTTATATTATACTGTCTGTTTCATATTTGCTGTAATATTTGGGATTTGGGTGTTGTAGGGAAAACAGAAAACATCCAAACATTTCATTTTGCTAACATATTGAAAGAAAACAAAGAGCATTTTATTAATGACCAGATAGCGCTTCCAGCTGTTGTATTTATTTATTTATATATATATATATATATATATATATATATATATATATATATATATATATATATATAAAAGAGTCCAACTGAAGGTTACTGAATTCTCAACTACTGGAGTTGACCCATATGGACATAGCATAGAGTAACCTATTGAGTAACCAATGAGATTGCATTATGTAATTATTGTCTAATTTAATAAGCAGCAGTTCATTATGCAGTCAGCTCCTGGACTGACCTCCTGAGTTATTCTG